>BHFT01038664.1:0-41738 GCA_004320025.1 Laticauda laticaudata
TTGCATTGATTGAGTTCGAGTGTCCAATAGTTATTGTTTGATGTGTTTCCTCTTTTCTATTGGCTTCTCTCCACCACTTGTTTCTGTTTTCTTGATTCCAACGGTTCCCTATTTGCTTTTCCTTCTCTCTGGGAGGGGTATTCCATCTTTGTCTAGGGCTATAGTTATTTTTGTTTCGGCATGCCCTAGCTATGTGTCCCCGCCGTTCACATACCTGCAAATAGCATCAAGAAAATGGCATTCAGAATGTGGATGGTCTCCTCCGCACCCGGCACAACGTAATTCTGACTTCCTTTCTTTTTGCTCCTGTCTACTTCTTTCCGACCAGAGTTGATTTACCTCTTCTTCCTCTTCATCTTCTGAGAGGGGTTTGATGTCCTCGTAGTGTGTTGTGGTGGTGAGTTTTTTATTTTCCTCTGATGTCTTATTATGTGTTTAACTAGTGTCTTTTGGGGCTTCCTTTATTGATTTATTCATTTGTCACCTGGTGGCTGCCAATTTTTTTGTTGCTTCCACTGTGGTGGCTTCTTCTATTGCCTCCATTAATGTTATTTTAGGTTTTGTTAGTAGTCGACTCTGTCGTGTAAGGTCCTTTAATCTGAGGACCATGAGGTCCCTATGGCCTCATCCAGGTTTAGGAATTTGCATGCTCCGCCAATGTCTCTTAATGCTGCGACAAAATCTCCGATGCTCTCGTCTTCCTTCTGGTCACGCTGATAAAATTCGTGTCTTTTGATGAGGTGTGAAACAGTTGGCGCATAATGGGCTCTCAGTAATTTTTCTAAGTCCGTCCACGCCATTTTCTTCACATCATGGGGTGATGCCGATGCCTTTGCCATTTTGAGTACTGTGGGACCGCAGTGGGTGAGGAAGATGGCTCTCTTCCTATTTTCGGATAGTCCTTTAAGATTGCTCCCTTCTAGAAACACGAGGAATCGGTCGATGTAGGATTCCCAGTCTTCAGTTGCTGGGTTGAATGGTGCGGGTGGCAAATTGTTCCCGGCCATTTCGTTTTGCTCGGTCCTCGTTGCCATGTGCACAACTGGGCTCCTTTGTCTCAGTGGTCGCCAGTGTTGCATTGTGGGAAAGAGACTCAAGACCCAGTTGATCTTTTACTCTTTTATTTTTCTTCAGAAAATGAACATTGGCGAAACCATGGCAGCCTCTTTATAGTGGGCTGCTCGTGGCTCGTGGCCAATGATGGCTCTTCAACTTTTCCTCCATCCGGATCGACCTATCTGAGGTGAGTATGCAAATATATAACACTGCATTTTGTGATGATACAAATGGCCATTTCAATTCACAAACTTTTTCACCTTTTTTGTTCTTCAAATAAGAGAGCTTGAGATGATCTTTGAGTCATCTTCTGCTTGTTTTTATCCAGCATTTGTTCCCCTTGGGTCAAAAAAGCTTCCAGAAACAATGCATCAGTCCATGACATCAGCCTTAGGACCCCCTTTCACACAAGGCTTTCTGCCTTCACAGAGTGTAAGTATGAAGATATCCCAAAATATCATCATCTTCCATTTCTGATTCTTTTGCTTTTGCCCAACTTCTTCCATTTTTCAAATTTGTCAGAAAGAGAATCCATAACTGCAAAATATCTTCCGTTTGGTAGTAGTAGTAGTTGTCTGCTTCATGTTGTGTGCATGCAAAATAGTCTGAGGGATCATGAGAGGAGCAAAAGTCTCTGCAGAATCTGATGTTTTCATTAAAAAGTTGAAACAAATGCCACAATGTTGTAATGCATGTTCTGGTCTTTATATATGTGCACATAAAGCCATGATACATGTACAAAAAGGGCAGAACATGCATCATAATGTTCGCTTGTTTGCTCCCCCCTGCCTTCAATTGCTCCCCCCCTCCAATAAGTTTGATAGAGGGGAAGCTGTAAATCCATCTAGTTACCTTTCCCCTTGAACAAGTTGAAGCTGAAACTGAGAAGCTGGAAGACAAAGTGATTCAAGAATTCATGCGAAGGATGAAGAAAATTACATGCAGATTCCACAAGGCCACAAGAAATTGCTTCATCTATTGTGGTTTTAAAAGCTGAGTTAGAAATAAATCAGCCCATCTCTAAAAATAGAGGCCTGAAGCTAAAATTGAACTAGCCCAGAATTGTCCTGTAGATTCATATTTTATGCTATAACAGAGAAGACAATTGTTGCATTTATATTAATATTGTACTTTTTTTTCATGTAAAAGAGGCACACAAATAACATAAATCAATAATATATCTGGTCTTTCCATATAAATTCAATCACTATGTCAAAATGGCCCTGTAGTCATTATAGAGAACACATATGGGGAGATGGTCATTTAATAGTTATTGTTGTCTTTCTGTTCTCATCTTGTGCATGGTGTCTCTGTGTGAGGGGAAATCTCTAGCAAATGACCACATACATTTCAATGGTTCTCTAAAAGTACACTATCATCTTAATTATTTTTTGGGAAATTGATAAGCAGCACATTTGTGAAAAGAGATTCCACTATCAGCGTGAATCAATGTTTAAATGACTGGTACTTACTACTTAGGCCTGGGGCAGATATCTAAATTTATGGAAAAACCTAGAGAACCAAATCTGAAGCAGAGGCATGAGGCTAGCAATGGGAATGCAACTTTGTTTATGTTGCTCTAATGTGGATAATCCATGTTGTCCCTAGGCTATAACACACAATTTCTCGAATTAAGGCATTTCAGTACGGATCAAATCTGATGATTATGTGAAACAACTGTGACATTGTTTACATGCCTGTTGCTTGCTGTTTCAACCATCTGGTTGCTTTGGACCGCTGATGATGCCACAAAATATGGCTTCAGCTGCTCTGAGGTATCTGGCATATTGTCTTTTAGTTTTGGCCTGAGAATTTTATGCCACAGTTGTGAAGAACAGCTTTCCCCAGGTGGTGTTTTTCAATAACTTTCACAATATCTAGCCAGTATGACTACATTTGGAAGAATGTAATCTTCTTCCCCAATGGGGATTGAGGAAGGCTGCTTTAGAAGAAGATGGATATGTGTCTGAATATATATACATGTGTATAAATAAAACCTCTTCCTCTCCATAAAAAAAAAAGCTTTGGCCTTCTCAATCTATGACATATCTTTCTTTTTTAAAAAAGTTTTCTTTATTAAACAATTAAACAAACACAAAGATGGACAATTCTTATCATAAAAAAGTTGAACGTGGTGCAGTCTCCCTAACATCAATCATTGTCATTACGTCGCTAAATCCAATAGTAATATTACATAATTCTCATCTATACACTTTAAATAGAATATATACATATCATCATTCCTTATTCTCATTGATCTTCTTCGTCTCTATAACCATAAGATTTCTCCCATGTTTTATAATAATCCGAATCTTCCTTATTTTTTTAGTTTTTTAGTTTATCAATTTCTGCACACATTGCGATTTTCTTCAGTATTTCCAATTCATTTGGGATGTCTTTGTTTTTCCAGTTCTGTGCATATGCCAATCTTACTGCAGTAATTTCCTGAATCATTAAGTACAGAGTTTCTTGATCGTATTTCCCAGTGTTAATTCCCAACAGAAAGAACTCATCAATTGGAAAAGTCTTGAAGTGACTGGTTTCTAAACGAATGTTTTTCTCTGACTCTAGTAACCAACTCTGAAACAATTTGGGATTTCCCTTCACATTTGAATGACATCATCCATTTACTAAGCAGACAGTTTATGTGTTCAGATGCATGACTGGTGTATCAAAAGATTCCTGCCACCTGAAAATCCCCTAAATTTCAAACCATGAACAAACTGTTGAACCAGAAAGTTCACTCATTACAGTGTTTGTTCCTGTTTGGCCAACAACCAGTTTCCATATTACATACTTTTGTTGTGCACAATAACTGCTCACTGATAGGATTATAATGGACTTGGCTATATTAATTGCCCTTGGCTCTATTTCAATCATTCTTTGAAAATTCCTAGGTTTGGAATTATCTTCTATCATGGTGAAAAGCACCAATTACATGTCTCTGAGGCAGCCAGGCTGGTGCTGCAAAGTACTGTAGGACAGAAAAGGTTTTCTGATTGCTTTAACTCTTTTCATTGTAACACTATCCTTGAATAAAGATTTTCTCATTGTGACTCTAGGAACATATCCATGCAGTTTTCTTGGCAACAAAACAACTATTTAAAAGTCATTGATTGCATATTATTTAGTAAAAAGAAGCCCTGGTGATGCAGTGGTTAGAATGCAGGAGCACAACTGCACACTAACTCTGCCCACAGTTTGGAGTTTGATCCTTACTGGCTCAAGGTTGACTCAGTCTTCCATCCTGGATGGTAAAATGAGCATAGTAAAAATGAGGAGCCAGCTTGTTTGGGGAAATATGTTGACTCTGTAAATCTCTTAGAAAGGGCTGTAAAGCACATGAAGAGTCATATAAGTCTAAAAGCTATTGCTATTGCTAAACCATGGCACAACAAACATGGGCTAGTATTTTATATACTAATAAATAAACCTAATCAATCTCTTTACAATGGCTTTATTTTTAATCAGTTGCTAAAGTCATGGTAGAATACCATCAGATCCTGTAATTAAAAGACCAGTCATTTCAGAAAAATGAAAATTGAGAGATTGGCCTTTTATACACTGGTCAAGAACCCCTCCACCTGAACAGGCTGGCAATCATTTCTGGATGGCACAAATAGACAGTGTTATTGTCTGTTAATTCCTCCATTCACAATTCAGGGTCTAATTTCCTGCTTTGATTCCAAAGTATGATTTTCCATATTATGTCAACTGAAGCATTCCTATTTGTTTCTCATAGCATGCTTTAATTTGTTATAAGCCTACCTCAGCTGTTCACAATTTACATGGCAGAGACAGGAATGCATTGAATCACTTTATTTGTATTTGTATGGCTGCCCGTCTTAAAACACAACTCTTAGCATCTCACAATATTTGAGGGGCTGCCACAAAGAAGAGTGGATTAACCTATCCTCTGAAAGTAGAATAAGAAGCAAGAGATGGAAACTAATCAAAGAGAAAACCAATCTAGGACTAAGGAGAATTTTTTTTTAACGTGAGAACAATTAACCATCAATGGACATTTATAATAAGACCTCCAAGGCTCCCTTCAATTCTGTTATTCTGGTAAATGGTAAGAGAATAAGATTAAAATCACTAAATACTTGTACATAGTTCTCCACAGCTCTACCAATCACAAGGCTGATCCAACTCACATAGTTCAACTGTGCAAAAATCAGTCGCAGCAATATAATTCTTTCACTTCGACAGAAGTGTACAGCAGTGCTAAAAACATAGGTGGCACATGGGCAAATTGAGTTCGAAGCTTAATTGGGATCATATCACTGGAAAGGTTCCATCTAAATTCTTAAGAACGATATGTCAAGTGGCCCTAATGTGGTTCTAAGGCAATAGTCTTACTGACTGAAGTAGAGATGGATGGTTCAAGGTTTTTAATCACTGCCTACTGGTTGCTGCTCTTCCCTCTTTGAATTATGGCAGATAAGTGTTCCTGAAGAGTCAAGTCTCTTTTTTTCAGGTTAGCCACTTAGGTAACCTGGATAAATCAGGCAACCATTTCCAAATTCTGAAGAGCACTAACGCTACCATTCCTCCTAACAGCTGTTCTTGAAATCAGATATTAAAGTTCCTTATAAGCTCAGATGGAGCCTCTGTGGCACAGTGGTTAGAGTACAGTACTGCAAGCTATTTCTGCAGCCAGATGCCTACAATTCGGCAGTTTCCCACCAGGCTCAAGGTTGACTCAGCCGTCCATCCTTCCGAGGTGGGTAAAATGAGGACCCAAATTATTGGGGGCAATATGCTGACTCTGTAAACTGCTTAGAGAGCGCTGTAAAGCACTATAAAGTGTTATATAAGCCTAAGTGCTATTGCTATTGTGTCCTTGCAGTGAATGATTAGTGAATCCATTCATTAGCTTCTGTTATATTGCACCTTGTATCAGGACACAAGCGCCCATTTCATAGCAGTCAATAATATATGGTGAAGTCCCAAGGCAATTCTAATTTATTTTATATTTGATGTCAAGCCACTACTATTTCATTGTTATGTTAACTTGTGGAACTCTGGTTGCTGAACAGAATAAACAGAATAAAGCAGAGCAACAAGTTAACCTGCGGAAAGGTGGGCCAATAAATTTAATAAAGAAAGAAAAACAGCTGCTACTATTACTACTATTACTACCACTGCTAATATTACTTTTCCTTGGACTATTCATTGTTTTTCCAGTATGAGCTGTTGAACTGTTAAAAGTAAAATCCTTCTACTTCAAGGGACTGGAAAAATGAAACTATGAATTGTTGAATTGAACAGAAACAAAAAAGCACAGTCAAAAGTAAGATGTTCAAAGAAAGGAAAAAAGCTGATAATGAAGACAATGCTAAAAGACACTTAGAAAGCAATAGGACAATAAGAAAAGATTTATTTTAAGAGAAGATTCTGGAGTAAGTGCATATGTATGTTTGTGTATATAAATCTAATTTAATGTTTCGTGTGTGCAAGATAAAGATAAAGAAAGAATATGTAACTAATAATACACATCCATCAGAAAATGGTTGTGACAATTGTTTTCTTAGAATAGAAAAGTGCCAAGATCAAGAAGCAAGAGAATTGTTCAATCATAAGACTTGGCCACCGGATGTCCAGACTGAATAGTTTACTCGCCATAGCTGAAGGGTCCCTTCTTGGATAGGATTTTCTAATGCTGATCTAGGCTCAAGCCAAAAGCTTTCTTCAGCCAGTTGAGAAGTAAGCCAATGGGAGAAAAAGACAGGGGCAGCTTTAATGATGAGCATAGCCAGGCCAAATGAGAATGAGGCATAATGTGCAAAAGATTCCATAAAACAAAGAGTGGAAATGCATGGAGTGATAGCCACTGTCATACATTAAAGACACATGCACACATATTGAAAGAGTGAAAAGGAGCAATGAGAGTTGAACTCTTAATCCTCATCTGTTCTATTTGTTCTCACAATTTGGCCAATATTAAAAACAACTCTTTACTAACTTCATCTGCACTGGCTTTAGTTGCACTGTGTTTGTTCCTACTTATAATCAAAATGCCTGGTTTTCAGATTCAACTGTTGAGTATTCCACTGAATCCTGCCAGTACTATGTGCCAGGTGAAGATCTGAGTCATCACCACTCTGAATTCTTTGCTTTTCTTCAGCATTTAGGATCTTGTGCAAAAGCATGTTTGTCTATTCATAGATGTGATGATGTGGGTCTCTGTTCCGGAACAGAATGGAATTTCCATAAACAGATGGAAAGAAAACAATAAAGGCTCAGTGTCTGTTGCTGTGGGAACCATACTCCTCACCAAAACTATCAAAGGTTTACAACGAAAAAGGCCACGTCTTGTGCCATATAGCAAGCCCAATCTTGGAAAAGAGAATGGCCAAGATGTCACATCTCAATGTCTAATTTACTGTTTCCATTCACTCATTTGCTTTTAATTCATTCTGACCTTTTAATATAAATTGCTTCTCTCATCTGCACGAACTCACATTGTTGTGACCTGAAGTCTATATACAAATGACCTCTTGTTTAGAAGTTGGACAATACCACTAAGCTGTCTTTATTTCATATTGTACTGTTATGACATTTCTGGTCTGAAACCATATTTTCCCTCAAAAACAAAACTGGAATTTTCCAACAACTTGATGAGAACAGCACAGAGTCATTTCCAATAAATGTGCTTGCAATAAATATTCCTTTTGTTTGCAATAATTTTAGAAGCAATAAAATGTATTTGCAATGTTGCTGATTTAAAAAAAGATTTTGGACTTAGAAGGATTTTAGATTCCCTTAGTTGTACTGATTGAGGGGGTGCTACCCTTCATGGAGAATCAACAGAGGAATAATGCTTTAATGGGATAATTTTGTTGGTTTTTAAAAATCAGAGAAATAAAGCTAAAATTAAAGATTCTGTCTTTGTTTTTTGGAAGTGAGTTCCTTGTTACTCAGATGTGTCCTTAAGTTTCAAGAATGTTTGAAACCCAAAATAGGAAAGGTCACTGAAGTTGCAGAGCATAGATGCCTGACCCTAAGCCAAGAATGACACATTCTTCAATTCAAGGTGGGCTTCAAAAATTTTAGCAACCGGTTCTCTGTCGGGTTGCTGGGTGGGTGTGGCCATGGTGAGTGTTGCCTAATCGGCTTCCTGCACCACTTCTGGGAGGCCTGTTTTTCACCCTTCCTGGGCTCCAGAGACTTTCCTCAAGCCTTACGGAGGACAAAAACTACCTCCCCAGGCTCTGGAGGCCTTCTGGAGCCTCTGGGAGGCCCATTTTTTGCCCTCCTCAAGCCTCCATGCAGGCCCTGTACCTACCTGGCATCCAAAACAGGCCATGTGGGGATTCCTAAGAGGGGTAGGGTGGGATGGGCATTGCCAGCCAGGGGTAGGATTTACTGGTTCACCAAAGCGGCAATTAAAAATGATAAAATCAGATATTGGTTCGCCAGAACCTGGGCGAACTGGTAGCAGCCCACCCCTGCTTCAATTCATGATTTTTCCAAGCTGAATACATCTTCAAGTGAGGCTGAGGTACGCTGGTTTCTTTGCAAAGGCGAGGAGGAGTGAAGTTACTGGATGGTATCTTGATTGGACATGTGACTGATTGTTTGGGGAAGGAAAAAAAAACTTTTGATTAGGTAAAAACCGCAGGAACATTCAGAGTCGGTTTTCACTAGCCTGTGCCAATATGATATGTCCAAATAAAACTATTCTTTGAGGAGTCATCTTGCTTTGGAGTTCTATTTGCTATGGGTGTAATGATTGGAACTCTGACAAGAAGCTTTCATAATTTATTTTCTCAAATGCTGCACAATCTGCATGTTGGATAAAAAAAGATCCCTTTCTGTCAGCCTTCTCCAATCACGTATTTGCATTAACAAAATTAGCTTATTGCCTAATCATTTGTCCTATGAATTTCCTATGCAATGGATGCCACTCACAGACTTTGAAACATTTCCTAAGCTATCTGGATAATGGCTTTCTTTTATTTCATTTTGATGCAACTGTACTTATTTGATGTCTTTCTTCTCTCATCTTATCAAAGATTCTTATTTTAAAATCTGCACATTGTTTATTCATACTGAAGTACTGTTTATTTTCAGAATGACCAGAACATCTATTGTCTGCATATTGTCATTGATACCCTTAAACTTCACCCTTAGACTAAAGGATACAGCAAACGTTACATACACTGAACTTGTCTTTCAGTAAGTCAGCTGTAAATGCTCTTGTTTAATTTCCCTTTGCTTAGGGAATTTGTTTAGTGTGAAATAAAGGGGGTAGAGGCAGCAAATAAGGGACAATTGTCCCACCCACTTTTATTTGGCAAGTAGGCCTGTATATTTGCATTAGATAATATAGTCATAAAGGGCAGAGATAAACCTCAGAATATTGTGTGTGTGTGTGTGTGTGTGTGTGTATATATGTGTGTATATATATATATATATATATATATATAGATTGATTGTGTGTGTACATATGCAAGATTGCCTGCACTGATTTTGAGGGATATTGTTTAATCATGTAACAAAGTTGAGCTTTACTGCAATTCTACTGCTAGTCTGAAATGTCATTTTTCATTTGAAGGAAACATTGATGGATCCTGTTGAGGTAATTCCCCGTTAGGAGAATGAGCGCATACAGGAAGACGTATAGAGAGTAGTGTTGGAATAACACAAACTCAGTACACAGATACACTGTACAGTTAATGAAGGTTTTTACTTCCGGAAAGGTTTAAGCAAAGTTCAAAATAGGTAGTTCCAAAAGTCATTCAACAGGTTAATCAGTCAGTTTTTTCAATCCAGGGGATATTCCAGTAAACAAGTCCAGTGTCAAAAAACAGTTAAGGCATCAGAACTTACATTAAATCCAGTTAATATCAGTCACATTAGGAAAATGGAAGGCAATAACGATACTTTCCAAACAGAAGGAAATAAAGATACACTCTCTTCTCTTCTGAGACTCAGACGAATACAAACCCAGGGTTTCTGGCGCATCTTATGGCATTTGAGAGAAACCACACCAACTGCCATGCTCTTTGCATTTCCTTAAAGAGACAGTATTAAAATGTTTATCTCGGTTTATATATTTCCAACCCAAATACCTGTTTTGGTGTTTTCATATTCCTAACATTCTCCCCTTTGGTAAGATAATATATACAACCTTACATTCTAAGTCCATAATCTTCACAACATGCCTTATGCTTTATAGAGCCTTGGGCCTTTGTTAAAATGATCTGCTATATTGTTTTCTGACATACAGTATTCTAGCTTAATCATCTTACTTTGCACACATTGTCTTACATTTTAAATTTCTTAAAATCTGTGTGTTTCGTTCTTTTTTTAACAGCAATATTTTAAGCCATTCTCTATTGCTGATTGGTTATCTTCGTAACAAACAATAGGATCTGTTACATTAATTCCGCATATTCAATTAATATTGCTTATACCAAAACTAAACATGTACATTATAAAGACAAACATGAGAATTCAGCCTCCATTGTGACAAACTTAGATGTTTCTGTCTAATAGATCTCCATTCAATCAATGCTTTTCCCAATAATACAGCAGTAACCCGATGAGATTTTCATGTATTTATGTCTTAGCAAAACTTGCATCAGCATATGCAGTTAAGTCAGTTCATCTTTTGGCTCCAAATACAATGCATAATGCATTATCTGTTTCAAATATCTTAATACACGTTTAGCAGCTTGCCAGTGCCTTTTCAGTCGGCCTCAGTGTTAAATCTCACTAATTGATTAACACTGTATGCAATATCTGGCCCTTGACCAATTACTGAGATAAGATAACACTACCAATCAAGGGCTGATAAATGTTCTTATCAAAAACAGGGACTTTTGAACATCACTATGGATAAACTCCTGCTCATTGGTGTTTTAGCCGGCTTACAAAGTTCCATTTTTATAACTTTTTAGTAATTGGTTAATTTTATCTGCCTGCTGAGATCTTGTATCCTCCCCTAGTTCTATCTATTTTCAAACCAAGATAATGTTTAATTTCTCCTGTTTTATCTTAAATTATTTTCCAGCAGTGAAATTATCTCAGTAGCTTCTTGTTCAGTTTTTGGTGATTAATGCTATGTCAATCAGTAAATAAATTAGTAACAATGAAATCATACCATTATTTTTCTCTTTAAAACAAACATGGATCAGCCATGCCAGCTACAAAAAACTATCTTAGTTAATTCTTTAACTATACATTGGTTCCACTCATATTCCTGATGGCTTTAAACCATAAAACTCTTTTTTTTCAATTTCCAGCAATCATTATCAGTATTTATCATTTTTTGAGACCTAAAGGTTTTCTTTAAGTATATAGTGTGTTGCAATGGTGCATGCAGATAAGCTGTCTCTACATCCAAATGATTTACAATAAATTTCTCCTTAGCTGCCCACACTAATGAATGAACGTTCTTGGTAATACAGGACTTACTGGTGGACTTTCCTGTGCCACCTGCTCCTGTTCTTCTACTTCTTCCTATGCTTGTTCTACTACTTCCTCCTGTTTCTTCCTCTTTAATGGCTATTTGTGGATGTACTAATTTTATCCTTAGGGACTATTTAGGTGCCAATAATAATATCATTGCTGGATTCCTGTTCCAGTTTATCCCCACCCAACGTGCTCAAGAAATTTATGCACTAGCACTACAATAAACATAGCTGTTGCCTTGATCCCAGAATCTAAATGCTCTATGGTTGGCCTCATTAACCCACAAAAAATAATTTCTTAGCTCTAATGTTGCCCTTTCAGTCTTACTTTGTGAGGGAATATGCAAGCCATGCTGGAGCTCCAAAGTGTTGTAGTAACTTAAATTGGTTTTCTGCCATGCCAACGAGTGAATTGGCAATTCTCCAGTTGTTGTATTTACTACATTATTTAAAAACATGGTTACTACCACATTATGGCCTCACCCCACAGTGTTTCAGGTAAACCTGAATCCAGATAACATAGTGCGAGTCACTGGCTTGTAATGTTTGCCCTTCTTCGTTCTATAAATGAATTATGTTGTGGTCTGTAAGGTGTCACGAACGTTTATGCTCCACACCAGCCAATTTTAACATATTTGGAATCTTTTGTTGACAAATTTCAGTCCCATTATCAGTTACTAAAGTAATTACTTTACTTTTCATTTTTTTTCTCAGCAAAGCTTAGCCAGATAAAGAAATGTTGGAAATGTTTCTTTTTTTTTGTTCTTCATAAGATAGCAGAAACCGTATCTTGAGAAGTAATGCTCCATAATACTCAAAATTATAACAGGCACCTCCTAACAACTTGGTTTCTTAGGGACCAATTATGTCAACAAATACAACCTCTAAAGGTTCTTTGGTCTTAACCCATTTAGTCTGTTTGCAGAGTAACCTTACTCTTTTCTTGGCTACAAGCATTACAGTGTAAATACTTGCTACAAGATTTCAATTTTTACTCTCTCTGACAATTGAACAGTTTGTTTGAGCATTTTGAAATTAATATGCCCAGACGTCTATGCAGTAAATGTATACATTCATCATTGTGACTTAACATTGTTATAAACTGAGTTAGCCATCTTCAACTGATCATCATGTATTACATATAAATCATTTTTTAAAATTGCTATTTTAAATAGCAACACTTTTACCCTTTCTCTATTATACAGTTATCTCCCCTAAAGGTTACTACATAACCAGATTAACTAAAGCCCTTACTGATAGCAAATTAAATTTCAGTTTAGGTACATATAACATGGTTAAATTCATTTATACAAGAACAATATGCAGTACCTTTACCTGATGCTTTCATCTTCCATCCATTTGCCAATGATACATGTTGTTTACTTGTGGACATTCTTTACAAACTTTTTCTATCTTTAGTAATGCATTGTGATGCTCCATTATCACAACCCACAAATTACTGTTTACAGTTGAATTGCTAGACATTGCTAAACTAGCATTCTTTTTAGCCTTCTGGTGTTTGCCAGTATTCTGTTGTTTCCCCTTTTTACAGAATTAGCTATATGTCCCCTAGCCCCACAAGAAAAACATTTCCTAACAGTATAGGCAGTTGAAGGTAAATTCTCTTCTTGTGGTTGTTCCTTCCTCAGTTGGTCCCTATCAAGCCGTCTTCTTGCTCTCTTCTAGCAATCTTCCAGTTATGTCAGTCAATGTTAGTTTATCTCTGGGCAGTACTTCCAGTGAGGATATATAGTCATCATAACTTTCATCCAATGAGGACAGAATGATGTAAACTTGATGCAGCTCTGAAAATATCGATTTCTTTTTCATGTAGCTCTTGGAAAGTTATTTTCATGAAGTTTAAATGAGCTAGCATATCTCCACCTTTCAGAAGACGTTGCTCTAAACAGTTTACATGTAAGATGTATGTGTGCCACCTACACTGTCACAAACATAAATCCTCTTCAAATTCTGCCAACACTTAGCAGCAGACTCTTCTCCATGAATATGGACTAGCTGCTGGTCACTCAGTGTTAGTCCAATTAGACAAAGAGTTCATTCATTGTTTTGTTTAAAGTCAGCAATCTTCTTGACATCATCCTCAATTATCTGGATCCCAAGCATTTACATCTGGTGGATTTTGAACTACATTACATAAACCTTCTTTACGTAGAAGTAGACTGTACTTCATAGACCAGGAAACATAGTTTGTTCCATCCAACCGGGTTATCAGTGATAGACTTGTGGAAGTGTCTTGTGCCATCTTTACCAGGATAGTAAACCACAATTAAACAGTAAACAGCTGTCTTTATACAGTACTGTGCATTCACACTAACTCTCAGTTATCTGAGCCTTGTATGGCCTGGGCCCATAACCAATGTTGAGGTAATTCCCCGTTAGGAGAATGAGCGCATACAGGAAGACGTATAGAGAGTAGTGTTGGAATAATACACACTCAGTACACAGATACACTGTTACAGTTAATGAAGGTTTTTTACTTCCGGAAAGGTTTAAGCAAAGTTCAAAATAGGTAGTCCAAAAGTCATTCACAGGTTAATCAGTCAGTTTTTTCAATCCAGGGATATTCCAGTAACAAAGTCCAGTGTCAAAAACAGTTAAGCATCAGACTTACATTAAATCCAGTAATATCAGTCAATTAGGAAAAATGGAGCAATAGCAATACTTTCCAACAGAAGGAAATAAAGATACACTCTCTTCTCTTCTGAGACTCAGACGAATACAAACCAGCAGGTTTCTGGCTCCATCTTATGGCCATTTGAGAAACCACACCCAATTGCATGCTCTTGCATTCCCTTAAAGAGACAATATTAAAATGTTTATCCTAGTTTATATATTTCCAACCCAAATACCTGTTAGGTGTTTCATATTCCTAACAGATCCCTCAAGGGGTTGAAGGTTGAACCCATGGTAAACAATCAAGGACAAAGGGTTCTTGTTTATGCTAAATTCTGGAATGAAATACCATCATTTTCAAATGGTTGGGTGTGAATCTTATGCCATAACTCCCACAATGTTCAAAGAGAGTCTTATGACTACAAGCTCAATAAATATATCCTTTAAAAAAAACTGATGGTGATAATACGTTAAGAAGAAATGGAGTACAATGGTAACAATTATAAATAAGCTGTCAACTTATGTCTCCACAACTTGACTTTGTGTTTTCCTGCTTGGCTTTGTTCCACAAAAGAGCTTTCATATGACTTTATCAAATGCATGACATTGGAATAGTGAAGAATGCAGAACTGTTTCTGGGTGGTATTCTATGATGCATGATCAGTTTCAGAATACATTGGTTTTCAACATTTAAATTTTGTAGTATTGAGATTTGAAGTTATATCCATACATTACAGTTTATTAACAAATATGGAAATCATAAAATATTCTGGAAAACATTTACTGAGGGAGATGCATTTATGAAAGGATATTCCATATTGTTTCTTTTGCAAAAAAGAATTAACAAGAAAGAAAGAAGAAAAACCATATCTTCTCCAATAGTATAATTTTCCATGAGATACAGTAATATGATCACTGACCACCTATGGAGTCTTGCAAAGAATTATAGTGCCATAATTCACCTCATTGGCCTGATAATAGAATGATGAATGTCATATCATTGTGGCTTATGTACAGTATCAGTATATTCCACAGGAATCTGTAGAAGACCAGATATTCTACTATCAATACCAGATGCTTAAGAATATCCAGAATAGAGTAGCTATACCTTTCTCTTTAAAATTTCTTCCTTAGATCTGTAACAAAAATGGAAAGTGGCCTAAATAATTGGACATGTTTTTTTTCCTATGACCAATTGTCTTTTTTTTCCTTACTGCTCTTACTATTTTTATTGCTTTTATTCATTTTACATACAGCAACTATGGCTTGCTGAGGATAGATACAAGCCCACCTTTATTAATTTTATAAATTATTCAAGGCAGTGAAAATACCTAATACCCCTTCCTCTTCTTTCTGTTTTCCCCACAACAAGAACCCTTTAATTCAGGGGTGGGATTCTACCAGTTTGCACCTATTTGCTAGAACTGGATGTTAACATTCTAAGCAATTTGGAAAACCAGTTGTTAGAAGAAATTATTGGTCTAATCCTGTAAGGAAGGCAGAAAGGAAACATTCTGGTGTTGCTTACAGAAACTGCCTCTCCGTTAACCCTTATTACATTCTTGGCAGGAGACTTCCTGTCTCAGGAACTTCCTGTCTCAGGAACGTCTCTGGAGTTTTTTCCCCCTCCTTTTCTGGTACTGTGGAGTGACCATTCAAAGTTACAGTGGCACTGAAAAAAGTGACTTATGACCGTTTTCCACACTTATGACTGTTGCAGCATCCCCACAGTCATGAGAGGCGAGGTGAGGAGATGCGTACCTCGATGTGAGTGATGTTGAGTTGGTCATGCCCAGCCAATAACATGACCACCAAGCCATGTCCACCCAGTCACATGACCATCAAGCCATGCCCACCACCTGAGCCACAGAACTGTTTGTTAAAAAATTTGAATCCCACCCCTTCTTTAATGTGAGTTGGGCTGAGAGAAGGAGAGAAACAGTGTCACCCAGTCAGCTTTGGTGCTTAAATTAGGTTGGCCTAAGACGGCGTGAGTGACCCAGGGAGAGTTCACGAATGACAGAAGACTAGACCCTGGACCTCCTTATTCTTAGCCCAACACTGTTATAAACATAGTAAAAGTTTCAATTAGAGACTGCTTTGCTTAATAACCAATAGCACTCCCAATGATGGTGGTTAAATCAGGGGTGACATGATAGCAGTGTTCCAATATCTCAGAGGTTACCACAGAGAAAAGGGAGTGAAGCTATTCTCCAAAGCACCTGAGGGCAGTAATAGATGGAAACTAATCAAGGAGAGAAGCAACTTAGAACTAAGGAGAAATTAATCAGTGGAACAACTTGCCTCCAGAAGTTGTAAATGCTCCAACAGTAGAAGTTTTTAAGTAGAGATTGGATAACCATTTGTCTGAAATGGTATAGGGTTTCCTGCCTAAGCAGGGGGTTGGACAAGAAGATCTCCAAGAACCCTTCCAACTCTGTTCTATTCTATAGCTGTTATCCTTCCTTGTGTTCCCCAGCAGTCCTACACCAAGAACAAGATACACCAAGAATTATGGGCTATTCCAGCAAAGAACCAATGATATGCGTTCACCAGCGTAAAGTGCTTTTCTCTATTTCATCTTAAATAAACCTGCCACAACAACATCTGTCTTTGTTCTTTTCACACTTGGTCTATACACAACTTCAGAAGACTTTTCTGGATCTTAGAAGGGTCATCATCTTCTGAGAAGATGAACATTAACCACAAGGGGGAGAAAACTTCCTTTTTCAGGAATACATCCATAGCTTCTGATTATGTCTTCTATGACAAAAAGAGAGCCTCAAACAATGTACATTTTACAGTCTTTCTTTCCTACAGTATTTTGGCAATAGAGGATTGGTTATGTCAGGGCGCCCCCTATTGGCAAAGCTTATTGTTGCAGCTGATTTCTCATCAGTGCAAATTGATGGAAGATGCAGGTTTGAAATTTAGAAGCTCGCCCACGATCTCAAAATATATCTTTCTAAGATGTATAAAACAAAACTTGAATATAATTCGACATATCAACTGCTAGATTGTCCCATTATTCAGACATCATCAGTGGCAAACATCATAGTGCAACAATTTCACTTGTACTAATGATGCAACTTAATCAGGAAATGAAATATCTTCAAGCAAACAACCGAAATCAGAGACCATCTATTATACTATAACAAATTAGTATACTGTACAATTGGGTGGTGCAAGACTGGAGGAATTTCTACTTGCAAAATTGTGGTTGCCTTCAACACTCTCTGCAATTCAGGTGCTATTTTGTTTTTATTCAAAATATCTCATACTGTTTTCCCAAATGGATGTTAAAATATGATTATGGGAAGGCTTTATGATCATTAAAGCTGCATCAATCATTTAAAAAGCAGGAAATATATGAAGCTGTAGTGGGCAAACTATGGATGCAAAATGGGAAAGGTTGTGCATGTGTGTGTGTGTGTGTGTGCGCGCGCGCGTGTATTTAACATAAGCACACATATTCTTTTTACTGGATTTGGAGGTATTTTCAGTAATTATATCTCGGTGATTTTAATGTGTACATTTTGATTTTCATGTTTTCTGCTTTGAAATGGTAGGTGTAAATAATGACTTTTGGAAATCTTTAAACACAATATTTTTGAAAACAATTTTGAACCAACATATCTTGGTTTAACTTACAGAACCATAATGGCGAACACACTTGCCGGAAGTGGCACACAGAACCACCTCTCCAGGCATGCCACCCATCACCCATTGTTCTTCCAGTTTCCGGCATGCATACGCACGGGCCAGATGGTCTTCACACACACATGCACACCAGAAACCAAAAGGGCAGCTTCCTGGCACACACCTGTGTGCTGGGGAACTGCTCTTCCAGTTTCCAGCATTCCACTGCACATGGGTACACACTCCAGTATTCACCAATACTGTAATAGAATGTGTCCAAAATCTGGGACCCATAAGGTTTTCAGGGAATGGAATTTGGGAAAGTTGTGGCTGCTTCAGCACTACTGATTGTCACTCCATTGCTAGACTGCTGCTACAGTCATGTGATCTTCATTTTCAATGTTTGTAAGAGTTTCCCAACCTGTTTTGCAATCCCTGGCTCCTTCCGGCCCCCAGCAGTAGCCACTTACCTGCCTCCTGGGAGGGGAAGGGAAAGGGAAGTGGGAAGGAGGAAGATTCCTACATCATGTCCTTCCTGGCTCATGTCATACCCCACATGTCCCCCAAATCTTGTTACCATCCCTGACCTGCATGACACCTCTTCTACAACTCTCAAGCACTCCCAAGCACCTTCCCAATGCACACACACACAGCCTTCACAACAGACAGGAGGGAGGGAGGGAGGGAGGGAGGAAGGGAAGGAAGGATTTCTAATACTTCCTGCCAGTTTCTCATGAGTAAACTCAGTGGGGAAGCTGGAGGAAGTTTGAAATCATTCCTACTCCTTCTGCCTTTTTTTTTTTTGCCCATGTGTGGTCATATTGTTTCTCTAGGAGCAGAAAGAGGAAATATCTCTGAAATGATGAACCCATGGAACATGGGTTGTCTAGTAGAAATCTAAATGTGATGTTATCAGGGAATATTCCAGTATGGCTAGGCTATCTGTATCTCTCTGTATCTATATCTGGAAAAAGGCACAGTTGATGATAAGCCAATCAAAATTGGCAATGGACACAGGGATCTTCCTGGCAAGTAGGAATAGAACCCTGGTAATACAATGCTCCCAGCTTCCAAGTCAGCTTGAGATCCTCCCGGAGAATAGCAACAGCTATCCCACTTATATACTGCTCCATAGTGCTTTCCAGCACTCTCTGGGCTGTTACGATGTCATCATGTTGCCCCCAGCAATCTGGGTCCTCCATTTTATTGACCTTGGAAGGATGGAAAGCTGAGTCAGCCTTGAGCCAGTCAGGATAGAACATCTGGCAGAGTTTGCCTACAATATTGCATTCCAACCATTGTGCCACCATGGCTCTTCTACCATTTATCAATGACACTGAAATACAATATTTTTTTAAAAAAATCAATCAGGAGGAACAGAACTGTACTTTAACTCTTTGCCTGTTTCTCAGGGAGTGACTCATCTCCAGACCCAGGCCTAAATCCTGTCTGCATAGGGCTGCGATAATCAGCATCCTCCAAAAATGTCTGCAGCTGCATAAATATCACCCTCTCAAGTATCTTGCTCCAAAACAGAGCCATTTATAGCTGGATGGTAGCTAGCAAAATTATCCCAAACATATCTTTCCAAAAATATTCTAGAGAAAATATTTACATTTGATTACTACTCTGAGACAAAATATCTGGCTGTTGAAACTGATTATAGCTTCCTTCTCCACTAAACCAGAAAGGAGGACTGACAGCTTTGAAACAAGTTCTAACATGAAACCATTGTTTGAAGTTGGACGAATATCCTGCCTTATTCTGAAGGTAGCAACCACGTTTCTTGATTTGGGCAAAATTAAAAAAAAAACTGGTTAAATTAAAACTGTTTGGTTTTATCTAGGAAGGAATGAAGGCTGTCCTGGATTCACTAAACCGTAACCCAGTGTCTCTAAGGAAAGCTATCCCAAGCAGTTAAGCTTTCTTGCCATTCAACAAAGGAGAAAGTATTTCACCATCTAATCTTTATTAAATGCTGCACGTTCAGGTAAAACTGTAAAAAAAAAAAAAAGCAANAGGTAAAACTTAAAAAAAAAAAAAAGCAATGGTATATGATTTCAACATGAATAGCAACTAGCGGCCGTGCTCCATGAAAAAGACTGTGCACTCCTAGCTACAATACCCCCGAACCAGTGGTGAAATTCAAAAACTTTTACTACTGGTTTGGTGGGAGTGGTTTGTGGGTGGGCTTTGCATGTGTGCCCACACTTTGCATGCACACGCGCATCAAACATGCACTTTGTGCAGGCACAGAGGCGTTCCAAGTCACCTCCTGCAAGCCTGCACTCTCCCGGTTTCTTCAGCAGCTGCCACACAGCACTCTTTTGTGCCATACAAAGCAGCTGCACTTCAAAAGAAGAAAATAAAGGTGAGTATGGGAGCCTGAGAGGGCAAGTGAGGCCAACAGCAGAGCGGCAGAGAGAACCGGTTTGGTCTCTGCTGCTCATTGCCGCTACCGGCTTGTCAGAACTGGGCTGAACCAGTAGAATATCACCACTGCACCTAACTATTCTCTAGGCTAAAAATATAACTCTTACACCCCGAAGTTTTCAATTGTGATGTAAAGGCACACTCAGCTTTAGCTATGAAATCATCCAACCAAATCACTGATCAGGTTTTCTTCAGCATCAGCATATTCAATTAGACTTTCAGGTGATCCCTTCTGCTGTCTGTAAGTTGGGATCTAAAAATAATCTGTTTTTTCTCAATAATAGTTCTTATTGTATTTTATGACAAATCTTTTGTTGTTGTTTTTCACATAACATTTGATTACAGAGATTATAGAGCCTTGATGGTGAACCTATGGCACGCGGAGCCATTTGTACTGGCATGCAAGCTGCAGGCAAACTTACCTCACTGCACATGTGTGCGCCTCACAGATGATTTTTGGTGGGTTTGAGGCCTTTTTCAGCCTCCCAGAGGCTTCAGGAAGACTTCTGCAGGCTTTTCAGGCTGAAAACTAGGCCCGTTTCAACACTTCCTGTTTTTAAGGAAATACTGAAAGTGACTAAACAGGTCTAGTTTTCAGTCTGAAAAGCCTGCAGAAGCCTTCCTGAAGCCTCTGGGAAGCTGAAAAAGGCCTCAAACCAGCCGAAAATCAGCTGTGAGGTGCAGTGCAGGTAAGGGGATGGCGGGAGGTGGGGGAGTATTGTGTGTGCATGCATAGGAGTCATGGGGGGTGCATATTGCCTTCTGGATGCTGGCATGCGAGCACAAGCATACAAGTGTGTACACAGTTTTTGGCACAGGAGCCCAAAAAGGTTAGCCACCACTGTTATAGAGGAAGACCTGAAAATTTTCATAGACATCTGGAGGGCATTCACTCACAGTAATTAGATATTGGCATCCATATTTCACCATGGAAAAAAATTGGGACAGGGTTCTGACTAACAGCATATGCAATAGAGCTTTCATATTCAATCTGGACAAGTATCTTTTCTTTGTCTCTTCTTGTAATTATGAAATATCTAGTTTGCACCTATGACACAAACCTATGTCTGTAGCTTTTTAATCAGGCCATACTCTGCTACAAATATTTTTAAAAAGCCTCTTTTTTTAAAAAAATCAAATAAAAAATTTATATGAGAAAGCCATCTGGGTCATACAAGTGAAATAACATCAGTTTATTCTTCCTTCACTCTGTTGCAGAAGGACTTTGAATTCAAGAACATCACTTTAAGTGAAAAGAAGCATGCCAATTCTTCCTATAAACATTATATATCTTTTAAATAAATACAGCAAGCTTTTCTTTGGGAGGGGGAATGGAACCATGATTTAGTCAGATCTTAAAATACTTTAGGAAAGCAGCAAGACATTAGACTATAGTAACTGAAATACAAAGCACCCAAATTAATCCCACATCCCAAATCATGGAATGTTCTGTGTATGTAACTTCTGGGTATGTGCTGGATGCCCTGCTGCTAAAATTCAATAAATGTGTGTTCTTCCCATCTGAATTTTGAGATATGTAATTAGGTGTCATTTGATAAGTTCTATTAGCTGAACATATTACTTAAGATTTAATACTAGTTACAGGTATTCTTTGTATTGTAGAAATAAAAGTCATCCTCGACTTACAAATGTTCATTTAGGGACAGTTCAAAATTACAACGGCACTGACTTATGACCATTTTTCACATTTACAACCCATTGCAGCATCCCCATGGTCACATGATCAAAATGCAGATGCTTGGCCAATGGCTCATGTTTATGACGGTTGCAGTGTCCTGGGGTTACGTGATCAGCTTTTGCAACCTTCTGACAAGCAAAGTGAATGGTGAAGCCAGGATTCCCTTAACTACCACGTTACTAAGTTAACAAGTGCAGTGATTCACTTAACTGTGGCAAGAAAGATCATAAAATGGGGCAAAATTCACTTAACAACAGTCTCGCATAGTAACAGAAAAGTTGGGTTCAGTTGTTGTTGTTGTATCTTTAAATCCCAAATTTTCAGCAATAGCTAGGCTGGCTGAGGAATTATGGGATTGAAATCTCAACACTTGAGTGAGCAAGACTGACTTCTTTAGGGGGTGCGGGATTGAAAATGTGTGGAGTGGGGTAACCTAAGGAAAGAGTTGATTGACAGATGGGCTGGGACCTTGAACAAGAGCTCACAAGTTTTTCACACTTTTTTTTTTTTGTATTCAATAGAGAGAAGGAACTTCTTATATACAATTCATAGCTATTATTATTTCCTTTGTCCCTGCTGTCTGGGTAGAGAAATTGCTTGGATTTTAATTTTGAAAAGAACAATCCTGTCAAAGTAAGTCTGGTGAGGTCCGGTAAGTCTCAGCTTGGCTACTTCACGCTAGCAAAAGCAGAAGATAGAAAATGCTGTTATTTTAAGCAGCTATCTTATATTTGGCCTGTTATTCCCCTCCTCTTCCTTTCACTGATACCATTTGGAGAGAAAATAAGATATGCTGCTTTCAAGCTGCTGTATTTCTCTGGTAGTTTTGGACAATATTGAGATAATAAGATTTCTATTTCCACTTTTTCTACCCTGTTTTTCTGTTTTGTTTTTTTATTCTACCCACATACCTTTGGAATTGTCTTAGATCTTTTTGTCATGCTAAAGGCCTACTTTTTCATTTAAGCAAATAATTGCTACAGCATCTATTAGCCCTCAGTGGTTCACTCTAGCTCTCATATGTTTGTTCTTAATATACAAATTATCCTCACAACAGCTCATTTAGTGACCATTCAGAGTTAAACAGCACTGAAAAAAGTGACTTATGATTGTTTTTCACACTTACAACTATTGCAGCATCCCCATGGTGACATGATCAAAATTCAGATCCTTGACAACTGACTCATATTTATGACTGTTGCAGTGTCCCAGGGTCATGTAATCATCTTTTGTGACCTTTTGACAGGCAAAGTCAATTGGGAAGCCAGATTCACTTAACAACCATGTTTCTAACTTAAGAATTCCAGTGATTCACTTAACAACTTTGACAAGAAAAAAATCATAAAATGAGGCAAAAGTCACTTAACAAATGTCTCACTTAGCAACATAAATTTTAGGCTCAATTATGGTCGTAAGTCAAGGACAATATGTACTTTATGGTAAGCTAGAAAAAAGGGGGATAGATAGCAACACCACTAGATGGACTCGCAACTGGCTGACAAACTATACTCAACGAGTAGTCCTTAATGGGTCTAAGTCTACATAGAGGGAAGTAAGCAGTGGGGTTCCGCCTGAGGCCCAGTACTCTTCAATATCTTCATTAACGACTTAGAGGAGGGAATAGAAGGGGAATTTACCAAATTTGCAGATGATACTAAGCTGGCAGGAATAACTAACACCCAAGATCCAGATGGATCTTGACAGACTAGAACACTGGGCAGTATCTAACAAAGTGACATTCAATGTAGAGAAAAGTCAAGTCCTACACTTAGGCAAGAAAAACCACAAGTACACCGACAGACTGTGTGAAACCAGGCTGAATAACAATAACTGCGAGAGAGATCTTGGAGTCTTAGTGGACAACCAGCTAAATATGAGCCAGTAGTGTGCAGCAGCAGCCCAAAAAGCTAATGCAATCCTAAATTGCATCAGCAGAGGGATACAATCAAGTTCAAGTGAGGTACTATTACCACTCTATAAAGCCTTAGTAAGACCACACCTAGAGTACTGCATCCAGTTTTAATCACCACACTATAAAAATGATGTTGAGACTCCAGAAGAAGTACAGAGAAGAGCAACCAGGATGATTACGGGACTGGAGGCTAAAACATATGAAGAACTTTACAGAAGTTCTTCTGCTCTGGTTACAGGAACATGGCCAGTCTAGTGAAGAGAAGGACCAGGGGAGATATGATAGCAGTCTTCCAATATTTGAGGGGCTGCCACAGAGAGGAAGCAGTCAAGCTATTTTCTAAAGCTATTTTCTTGTAGGCCAGACAAGGAATAATGGATGGAAACTGAACAAGGAGAGATTTAACCTGAAAAAAAGGAGAAACTTTCTGACAGTGAGAACAATCAACAATGGAAGAGCTTGCCCTGGGAGGTTGTGGGAGCGCCATCACTTGAGACTTCCAAGAAGAGATTGGACTCCCATCTGTCAGAAATGGTGTAGGGTTTCCTGCTTGGGGCGGGGGCTTGGACTCTGGGGTGGGATTCTACCAGTTCAGACCAGTTTGGGCAAACCGAATGTTAAAGTTACAGCTGGTTCGCCAAACTGGTATTTCAACTGACCGGCTGGCCCTGCCCCTCCCATCCGTCCCTCCCAGGAGTCTCCATGCAGCCCATTTTTGATGGAGGTAAGTGCAGAGTCTGCATGGAAGCTCTGGGAGGGGAAAAATGGGCCTTCTGGAAATCCGGAAATGAACCTGTTTCCGGCTTCTGGAAGAGGCCATTTTTGCTCTCCCAGAGGCCCGAGGGAGGCCTCTGGGCCCTTGGGAGGGCAAAAATGGCTTCCCCCAGGCTCTGGAGGCCCACCAGAAGCCGGAAACAGGAAGTTCCAGTAGGCCCTGCCCATCATGGCCCCGCCCACCCAGCAACCGGGCAGCAAACTGATTGCTGGGATTTTGGAATCCCACCCCTGGTTGGAATAGATGACCGACAAGGTCCTTTCCAACTCTGATTATCCATTACATCTATTACATCTGACAACCTATACAAATTCATAATTACCCAAAGATGTTCTTTCATTAAGATTGTGACAATTGCTCTAAGATTTAAACTTGGTGTATATATTAGATTATTGTGTTTGTGTCTGAGAGAGTGTTATTGACACTAACTACAACCTGCCAAAAATGAATGAATGCCCGCTTAATGAATAATGAGTAGCCATCAATGGAGATTCCAAAATGTCCCTTTTGAGCAGAATTGAGAACTGAGCAGATAATGAAGTAACTGCTTGCTTTAAACAACAATTGTACTTTAAATCTTGCTGAAAATGAGAAAATATGGCCTTAAGTGCATGAAATCCTTTTTTTTTTAAAAAAAAAAATCAGCTTCCTTTTTGAAATATTTTAATGGCAAGGAAATATCCCATCCCATCACAATATAAAAATGTACGTAGACAGCCAAGTTATGGAATACAATCTAAAAATGACATCATACATTTTTAGTGAGTCGAATAGCTACACATAATTACTATAGCTACAAATAATTACAATGAAATCACACTATATTTAGAGAGTATAAAAGGGACGAATTCGTCCTTTCTTTGTATGTGCTATACATGCTGAATTTTGGGCATAAGGTGAAGGTTCAAATAATGCTAATGACTGCCGATGACATGATCTTTCTGCCTTCAAATATATTTCCGTGCCTTTGTGAACTTGCAAGAATGTATGGCTTGGAGGCCATTGGATTTTAATTTGTTTTACCATAATTACCATAAAAAGCAGAAATACGAGCCAACAATTTGCATCCAGTCAGTTCTTCTTTTCTTAGGTTAAGTAGTAGTGCAAAGGGTGCATTATCATAAAGAAAGCCTTTCCTCTCATAAATTATAAATGTGGATATACTTTAAGCTTGTGGGATCTTCCTTGTGGCTTACTGGGATCTAGAAGCATACCAATTAAGGCCAAGGTCTAAAAATAGATATTTAAAACCAACACAGTGGGATTTATCTCTCTGTAGGTGTTTTAAATATATAAGATAAAGGATCTTTCAGTCTGATATTGCCTAAAGTAAAACCAGATTCATAGCTGCAGTTTTTCAGAGTTTCTGTTTTTCAGAGTTTCTGTTTTCAATTTAAACACATTTACATTAAAAAAATAAATCTATTCCTGTTCATCCCAAAATTGTTGCTGTTGTTATTCCACCATCTAATTTGGGTCAATAGAACTATAATTTTATTAAATAACTAAACTCAGAATTTTTATGGCTTTAACGAAATCACTGACTTGTGCATGTATTTGTCTATATAGATATATGCAGGGGTGGGATTCAAATTTCTTAAGAACTGGTTCTGTAGGCATGGCTTAATTTGTGGGTGTGGCTTGGTGGTCATGTGACTGGGTGGGTGTGGCTTGTATGTAAATATTCAATGAATTATTATTTATATATATGTGTGTGTGTGTGTGTGTGTGTGCGCTGTTCAGCTTCCTTCGGGTATTATTCCATGTCACTGTAGTGCTTTTAAAGTTGTAGCAACGTTTCAGCAGAATCTCATCTGCCATCATCAAGCTTCTGTACAGAAGCCTGATGATGGCAGATGAGATTCTGCTGAAACGTTGCTACAACTTTAAAAGCACTACAATGACATGGGATAATACCCGAAGGAAGCTGAACAGCACACATGTAAGTACCCGCGAAACTTTCACCCAAAATCAGGCAAAGCAGATTGAGTTGCTTGCAGAATCACAGATTCACTCACAGATCTATCTTTCTGCAACCTTTCTGAGCCTGCACTGAAAAATAGAAGCTTCAGTCCTCAGGAAGGTTCAACTCTGATCTCAGGCCACTTCTCCCCCATCCCATAACCCCCTGAATACCACCCCGACTGGGCCTCAGGAAAGCCTCCTGGGTGAAGGCAAAGCAGTTCAACAGCGATTTAGATTAGCAGAAATCCGACAGGAGAGGAAAAGAGGGGCCAGCCAGTGCCACGATTTGCCAGTTCTCCAAGCTGGACAGAATCGTAACAACAACAACAATACTGGTTGTTTGGTGTGTGTGTGTGTATGTGTGTGTGTATTACAGAATGCCAGGGTGGGGGTTATCGTATATTTTGTTTCAACCATTCTGAACATGAAACCCTATGAAAAAGTTTTCAGAAAGTAAATACATGCAAGCCAAAGGAGTAACTAATTTAGAATAATATCAAGATTTTGTACAAACCAATTCACTAACATCATTTTCTTAAATTTCCTTTTCCCCCCAAAACCTGTGATTTGAGTCATGAATAAAGCACCTGTTTTCCCACGTATTTTATTTTATTTGTTCGACCTTATAAATGCATCCCTCAGGTATCCCCCTGACATTTATTTGTATTTGTAATGGAAACTGAATTCCAATATTATGTTGTGAACATACTGTTAATTGGAAAGAGCAGTTGGATTGTATGTGTTAATCCTCTGCTCAATGTAGCAATATTTTCTCAAGGGGTTCGTAAAATGAAACCAGAAGAAGATTTGATAACAGAAGGATATTCTTGTCAATGATTTTCTTTTGTACAATTAGCAAAAAAGTTTAAAGCGAATCAAAGTTGTTACGTTTTTGAACACAGCAAGACTCAGTGTGAAATAGAATTATGTGGTAATCATGAACATGTTATTGCTGAAATATGAGACATAAGAAGAAGTGAAAGAACTTATATAAAATGGGCTAAAAATGATGTCCAAAACAAACAAATGGAAAAATATGTGCTCTAGCCTTAAAGAGAATTTTTTGTAAAATGATGTATCATTGGTTTTTGTCAACAGAGAAATAGTCTAGAAAAGACTTAACCACCAGTTTGGTCTGGTAGTTAAGGCACTCTGCTAGAAAGCAAATAGACCATGAGTTCAAGTCCTGCCTCAATCATGAAAGCCAGCTGAATGAACTTGGACTAGTTAGTCTCTCTCGCTCAGCCCCACTCACCCCACAAGGTTGTTATGGGGAAAATAGGAGGGAGAAGGTATGATTTATAAAACTAATAAAGGTGAGGATACACAATAATAAAATAAAACTATTTCAAATCTTGGAAATGTGAATAATATGAAGACACATTTTATTTTTTTAAGTTTATTTGATTTTTTTTTCTCCTGCCTTTATTACTTTATAAGTAACTCATAGTGGCAAACATGCCTAATACTCCTCCCTCCTCCCATTTTCCCCACAACAACAATGCTGTATGTTGGGTTGGATTAAGGGTGGGATTCAACCGGTGTAACTACTGGTTCAGTGACAACGTTTTTCTGTGTGCGTGTGTAAATAAACCTGAAGCTGTGTCACCTGGACAGCTGAAAAGACTGCATGCAGGTGCTCAGTGTTTGAAAAGCCTCTTTTTCCTGCTTTTTCAACCTCAGCTGTGCTGCGCAAAGCAGCTGAGGTTGAAAAAGCAGGAAATAAAGAATAAGTAAGAGCCTGGGTGGGCAGGTGGGCCAAACAGCAGCGAACACAGAACCGGTTCGGTGTCTGCTGCTGTTCAGAGCTCCCCGGTTCTTTAGAACTGGGCAGAACTGGTAGCATCCCACCCCTAGTTGGACTGAGAGAGAGTGACTGACCCAAAGGTCACCCAGCCAGCTTTTATATCTAAGGTAGGACGAACACTCACAGGAGGGGTGGGATTCAATTTTTTTAACAACCGGTTCTCTGAGCGTGGCTTAGTTGGTAGGCGTGGTTAGTGGTCATGTGACTGGGTGGACATGGCTTGGTGGTCATGTTATTGGTTGGGCATGACCAACTCAATATCACTCATATCGAGGCACACATCTCCTCGCCTGGCCTCTCACGATGGTGGGGATGCTACAACAGTCGTAAGTGTGAAAAATGGTCACTTTTTTCAGTGCCACTGTAACTTTGAATGGTCACTCCACACAAGCAAAATACCAGTAAAGGAGGGGGAAAAAACTCCAGAGACGTTCCTGAGACAGGAAGTTCCTGAGACAGGAAGTCTCCTGCCAAGAATATAATAAGGGTTAACGGAGAGGCAGTTTCTGTAAGCAACACCAGAATGTTTCCTTCCTGCCTTCCTTACAGGATTAGGCCAGTAATTTCTTTTAACAACTGGTTCTCCGAAACTGCTTAGAATGCTAACAACTGGTTCTAGAGAATAAGTGCGAACTGATAGAATCCCACCCCTGACTCACAGACTCCTGCCTGTGGATATTGAAGCCACCAAAACTGGGGAACTTTCACTTTTATTCTTGGATGGGGTTGAACTTCCATATTCAAAAGCAGTGTCCATCTTCTGAGATTCATAATTCCTGCTCAAAGAACAAATAGCATTGGGAAAGAAGTCCTTTGCATGGTTTCATCTGGTATTCCAGTTGCATCATCTCTTGCATTGGGAAATCTTTCAATAGTTACTCATACTTTATCATTTCTCAGCTTAACTATTATAAGCTGCCCTTGAAGACTACTCAGGAGTTTCATCAGGTCCAGAATTCAGTAGTGCAGGCAGTGATGAGTAGCCAGTGTGCCTGTGTCCCCTCACTTTGTGAGTTGTAGTGGTTGCCAGTATCCTTGTGGGTGTGATTCAAGGTAGTGGTTATTATCTATAAAGCTTTATATAGCAGAAGGCTCAATTATTGGAAGGACTATTTGTCTCCAGTGGTTTATGCCCAAACGGTTAGAGCTGACATAGTGGATATATTTAGAGGCATTGTTGCTCAGTGATTTAATGTTGCTGAAGATGGTCTCCGATCCAGTGGTTCAAGTTCTAGCACTATGTAGCAGGGTGAACTCCCATCACTTGTCTCAACCTCTGCCCACCTTGCAATTTGAAAGCATGTTCCATGCAAGTAGATAAATATGTACTGCTTTGGTTGGGAGACAAATTGCTGCTCTGTGCAGTGAGTGAGATTTCTGCTGGTTCTGGACCTTCTTGGTTGTGGTGCCCATTTATGAAGGGGCTCTGGGTATGGAAGGGGGCCTAGAATGATGCTGCGGGAAAAGCTGCTTGTCTTTCTTTCTGGTGCGAAGCCAGGTCACCCTCCTATGGTGAACTTAGGTAGTGCACAAGCATGTCCAACAGAACTAATAAATTGGTAGCCAAGCTACTATTCTGCAATAACAGATTAACAGGAAGGTACCTTGTACTATAGGTTATCTATTCCAACCCCCCCACCCAAGTAGGAAACTCTACACCATCTCTGACAGATGGCAGTCCAATCTCTTCTTTAAAGCCTCTAGTGATGAAGCTTCCACAACATCCAATGGCAAGCTGTTGCACTAGTTGATTGTTCTTACAGTTGGAAAAGTTATCTTTATTTCTAGGTTGAATCTCTTCTTGATCAGTTTCCATCCATTATTCCTTGTCTGACCTTCAGGTGAAGGTCAGCTTCACCCCTTCCTCTCTGTGTCAGCCCCTCAAATATTGGAACACTACTATCATGTCTCCCCTGGTCTTTCTCTTCACTAGACTAGGCATGCCCAGTTCCTGTAGAATAGTGGCCTCCCGGATAATATAACAATGTCATATGCTAACAATAGCAATAGTGGATGTATTCAACATTCTTGATCAATCTGTGCCATCTATCAGAAGCTTTTAAGTGCAACTATATCTTTTCTGTTAAAGCAGAAAGCATTCTGCTTTCTGCGCTCCTGAGATCTGGGTGGTTGCCACATTGGTGGTGTTCCACATTGGTGGTGTTATGGCTTGGTTCCAAAAAGCCTTAAAGATCTGATTGTTTTCCTAGGTCTTGGGTTAGAGTGCATGGAGTCTCCTTGCTTGATTTTTTTTGCATGTTTCCCATATATTGTACTTTTGTATAGCTGGATTCCCCATTTTATAAATTGAGTTTTATTGTTTTTTTTAATCTTGTTTTATTTACATAATGAGCCATTATCCAGAGTTGGACTGAAGTTGTGTGGATCAAAAACTCAATCAAACAAGCAAAGAAATAAACATCTTGCAACCACTTTCTATAATTTTTATTTTATTCACATTTATAAATGTGAAGTATGTCCTATCTTTCATCTGCTTCTTAGTTGTTCATAAAAAAAAGTATAATGCAATGAACTGAAACATTGCAAAATAAAAACAGTCAGTAAATCAAACATTAAGCAATCAAGGACCAAAGGATTCCCCCAAGATAAAATTGCCTTCAAACTTCAGGCATGTGAAACTGAAATTTCATAAAAGTACAAAAAGAGTAGGGGTTTCAGATGCCAGACTTACAATCTTCCAGGTTTTTTATCTGTCCATCCATGTCTGTCTGTCTGTCTGTCTGTCTGTCTGTCTGTCTGTCTGTCTGTCTGTCTGTCTGTCTGTCTATCTATCTATCTATCTATCTATCTATCTATCTATCTATCTATCTATTTTAGAAACCACCCATCTCACTCACACAGCATTCTGGGCAATGTACAATTAAGAACATAATTCTTTTTCTTTTGACACACACACACCATGTGGGAAATAAGATCTTTATCTGGAATTTTAACAAAGTGATAATAGCCACCAGATGTATTTGTCAAATTTACTTATGACCTCATTCTCAGTAATTCTGGGCAGTGAGCAGGTCTGAGTCCATTGTCAGTAATCTATCCTTTTAATAGTAAAGATTACAAAAGGAAATGCACTGAAGATTGCTTTTATTATTTGATTTGATTTATGCGATGATATCATACAAAATGCTGACCTTTTAATGCCCATTATCATGTATAGACCAAAGGTGGTATTCAACCAGCTCTGGAGAACCAGCAACAGAAATTTTGAGTAGTTCGAAGAACCAGTAAATACCACTTCTGGTTGGCCCCACCCTCATCTATTTACTGCCTCCCAAGTCCCAGTTGATCAGCTGGGTCTTCTTTGGTTGCCCTACACAGGAGAACAGGGAGAGATGAGGATTTTACAGTATCCTTCATCTGGAATGGGGTGGAAATGGGGATTTTACAGTCTCCTTCCCCTGTCATGGCCACCAAGCCATGCCCACAAGCCACGCCCACAGAACCTGTAGTAAAAAAAAATTGAATACCACTACTGGTATAGACATCTGTGGAAAGTTTCTCCTTCTTCTGAAATTCAGCATAGTTGGGGTACTGGAAAAGCCAGATTATGTAGGCAATAGCCCCATAATGGGCTGCTGCCCACAGGTTGGGGACTCCTTGTCTATGTGCTTTTCCATTCATATTTAAAGCATGGCCATTGAAAATAGGCCTAATGGCTGCATAAACACAGTATATGATGATACAAATGGGTCCAATATCAGTTCTCTCACTAAGGAAATGATGGGTAACACAGAGTCAGAAGAGGGATCATGGGAATCTCTTCAGAGACTCTCCATGAAAGGAGAAGGACACATGAACTAGCCCTGTGTCCTTCATTTGCCAGCTTAGAACACTGTGCTGAATAAAATAGTCTTCTCAGTGCATTTGCAGCATGACTACTATTGTGAGACAACCAAGGAGCAAAACACAGCACACAGAGGCTTGACATTTAACAGTGGTTTATCTACAAGACAGTTATATACGTGGTGAGCAAATACCTGACCAGTAATCAATCTTCTTAACTCTGCACAGAGAACTCTACAATGGAGACAAGACACAAAGAGAGAGAAATATGCCCTCTAATAGCTGCCTTATATAAACACCTCTTAAAGCAGTAAAAACTTATGTGGACCCATTCTTAGTCTTAAAATGGCAATATCCATGCTGATTCATCCTTATTGCATCAGCCTTACATTGCATCGGCCTTACACTGCATCAGCCTTACAGCAGCTGGTAAACTCTTAAATCTCAATACCTTAATAAATCTGAACATATTGTCTTTAACTGTTGAATAAAATAATTTTAATCTTCTGTATAATTGAGAACCTCACCTTTGGAAGAGTGTAATGATGCTAAGAATGTTAAACTGAATACAAAACTAAACTAAACTAAATTAAAACCAGTGGTACTAAAGACTAACACCTAGTGATAGCTACTACACAGAGATGGCTTCTGTTGAGGTAATTCACCGTTAGGAGAATGAGCGCATACAGGGAAACGTATAGAGAGTAGTGTTGGAATAATACACACAGAGCACACAGATACACTGTACAGTAAATATAGGTTTTTTACTTCCAGAAAGGTTTAAGCAAAGTCCAAAATAAGCAATCCAAAGTCATTCACAAGTAAATCAGTCAGTTTTCAATCCAGAGATAATCCAATAACAAATTCCAGTGTCAAAAACAGTTCAGTAACAAACTTACATCAAATCCAGTAATATCAGTCAATTAGAAGAAAAGGAGGAACGGCAATACTTTCCAACAGAAGGAAACAGAGATTCACTCTCTTCTGAGACTAAGTGAGACTAAACTAACTAACCCAGATTTCTGGCTCCATTTTATGGCTGTTTGAGAAACCACAGTTTTGCATTTTCTTAAAGATACAGTTTTAAAATGTCTATCCTGGTTTATATATTTCTAACCCAAATACCTGTTAGGTGACTTACATTCCAAACAGCTTCCATCTCTATAGGTTCTGAGAATAGATTGAGCAAATTTAAGGTGTTTAAAGTCTTTGTTATGGTGAATTAAAAATTACAGATTGGCTGAAAGGAGGCTGAAGATTGGCTTTATTAATCATGGAAGCCTTGAGGAAGGACTAATAAGTGTGAAGGGAATGATCTTGATAGATTTCAAAGAAGCTGAAGCTGACTCACAAATAAGAAGCAGTAATGCAGAAGACAAGGGAAGAGACAGCTGAAAAAGACATTAAACAAGTTTTTTTTGATAGAAGATGTAAAAAAACAAAAGTTTAGACAGCAAAGATGGCTTAGCCTTTTTTTAAAAAGACCAGAAACTTGAAAATGGTGCTGAGCGTAGTTTACATATTATTCAGTATAATCAGTTTGTTCCAAGTCAGTGTTTTCAAATCATTCAAAACCCAAAACAAATCAGCCAGCTTGAAAGCTAATTTTCATGCCACATGCTCATCTGCCATCATCAGGCTTGTGTATTGTTTTCGTCTGTGAGTCAGACTTTCACAGCCATTTCTGTTTTAAATTTGGTGCTAGACTACTGCTGTGCCAGAAAGGTTTTTTCTTCATCCTCAATGGTTGGGAGTCTTGGTCTATGTTGATTGGTCTTGGAGTTTGCTATGTTCTGCTTGATTGGTGTTTCTAATATCTTCCATCTGTTTTGTAGCTTTTTTTGTCTTGATTGGTTGGCAACATTGTGTTTCCTGTATTGGAGGCTTTTAGTGGAGCTTGGCTCCAGGTAAATAGACGACTATCATTTATTAGGAAGCTAGGTTTCATCTGGGTGCCTGGTTGGGGTGTGTTTGAGCTGGAGGTATCGGGGGAGTCTGTTTGTGCCCAGGTGTTTGCCATATATATATAAGTTTTTGCGGGTACTTACATGTATGCTGTTCAGCTTCCTTCAGGTATTATCCCACGTCATTGTAGTTGTGCTTTTAAAGTTGTAGCAACGTTTCGGCAGAATCTCCTCTGCCATCATCAGGCTTCTATATACGAATTCAATACAGAAGCTTGATGATGGCAGATGAGATTCTGTCAAAACGTTGCTACAACTTTAAAAGCACAACTACAGTGACGTGGGATAATACCCGAAGGAAGCTGAACGGTATCTATCTATCTGTCTGTCTGTCTGTCTGTCTGTCTGTCTGTCTGTCTGTCTGTCTGTCTGTGTGTGTGTGTGTGTACATTATATATATAATGTGAATACATTATTTATATAATGTACTCACATTATATATATATATATATATAATGTACAAGATTAAATATTTTATATATAAAGAATAACATCACAGATCAAGGATGAATACAAAATGGCAGTTATAGACAATGTTTAAGTTTGTCTTAAAATATTTAAAAGAAGATATAATCCTTCAGCCTTTCAATGAATCCATGTATCTGACAGATGGAATAGTTACCGGTATATAGAAATGCACTTTTATTTTTATTTGTGTCATTAAACTGTTGCCTGAAAATATATTGGAAGGAATAGGAACAATTTCACAATTTGAGTACCATTTACATTAACTAAGCAGGCTGTTGTATAGCTTGAATAAACTCTGTTTTGTAATTTGAGTCGGAATTTGAGCTTTTCTTTTATATTTCTCATGAATGAACATGCATCTGTGGAAATAATCAGGAAGAAAAGCCAAAAATCAAAGCATGCTTATTATAGTCCTGCAGGCAAATTTTAAGGTGTATTCATCCTTCTGAAAAATTTGTGTTTGTGCTTAGTGACTGATATATTAGAATTGGAAATTTAATTTAATTCCAGGAAAGTGGCACCACTTGTCTGATTATGACTGGTTTTGTAAGGTAAGGAAGATTATCAGGCCTTTAGGCTAGCCTTGGATATTGAAACAAGATCTGCAAAGAAGGTGATGGCAAATCACTTCCAAAACTCTGCCAAAAGAACCCTGTATTTCCTGGAATATACAATTATGCAAATACAGCAAGACTGTTGCATTACATATCAGGGAGGAGAACATTCCACTGGCTAGAGGACTGGATTTTGCATAGCATATCTAGGCTCACACTCCAAAATTGGGCATGGCTGGGATCCAAGCTGTTAAAACCCTTTTAGGAATGTTAAGGGATAAACCTTCAGAATAAGAAGCCATGAATTAAGATTGGGTTGGCAGAGTTACCTATGATATGATAAAGTTAAAGTTAACCTCAACTATCATTTTTGTCAGATGTGGTATTTTGAGATTTGGAATAAATATAAAACATGGTTTTCCATGAAGGTTCCTCTTTGGGTTTTCCCACAGGAAGCTTTTTTTAGAAGAGAAATGGTGATGAGGCCAAACTGGTGGACTTATGATAAAATAATATATTTTAACTTAGGGGACCCTACTCTCAGATCTAAGGAGGATACATTGTACATTTTTACAACTGAAAGAAAGATTGATAAAAAGAATCATGGGTTAATTTTGTTAAAAATGAACTGGATATTTTACAGTGTGGTAGTGATGAACATATTATTGCTAAAGTCTATAAAGTGTTATTGAATTTAAATCTGGAAAATGAACAAGTAAAGCATTATATGATTCAGTGGGCAAGGGATTTTGGATATATGTAATGCTTAAACAGTGGGAGAATGTGTGGAATAAAGTTTAAAGTTTACATTAAACTATAATTTAAAAGAAAATTTCCATAAGATGATGTATCATTGGTATTTAACTCCAGATAAATTGTCAAGAATATATAAAGGTAGCTCAAATGAATGTTGCAAATGTAAATGTAAAGAAGGGACTTTTTATCATCTATGGTGGACGTGTGATAAAGCAAAGAAATATTAGAGTAGGATTCATATCTTAATACAGAATATTCTTAAAGTGAATATAGAAAGAAAAACCAGAAACTTTTCTTTTGGGTTTAATGAAACAAGACTTGGGGAAAAAAATCAGAATTCTGATGTTATATATGTTGACAGCAGCAAGACCTACTCTATGCACAGAAATGGAAGTTTACCTTGATTCCCACAATGGATGAATGGCTACAAAAACTGATGGAGTTAGTAGAGATGGCTAAATTGACTGCTTTGATCAAAGAAAAAAATATATAAATACTTTAATTTCTATTTGGAAACCACTTCTGGATTTTGTGCTTGAGGTGGAAAAAATGAAACTTTGATTTTGGGTTTTCTCTGTGCCTCTGATATCACAAGGGCTCTCTTGACTCATGGATCTCATTAGGCCTTCTGATATCAAAGGCATCGAGAGGGAGGAAACGGATCAAGTGATATCTAAAGCATTGCTAGTAGAAGATGAAAAATGAACTCGACCAAACATGGGTAAGAGCTACTATTAAAGCCTACCTCAAGACAATTTGTGTGATGAAACATAAATACTTCACAGCACAAATTGCATCTGAGATAATTGCCCCCAATGGCCCTCTTCAGGTTGATCTGATTTCTTCCAGGGAGGGAGGACATGGAGGATTTGCTGGTTTTTTGCCAAATAAAGTACTGAGATATGTTCCTAGCTGGATGTTGGTGTGGACATTGGTCCAGTAGAGATACCCAGGGCAGGTGCTTGCCCACTTATCTAAGATCTATTCATCTAAGTATGAATAGATCTTATTGCTCTGAAGAAATGAACAGGATCCTAGAGAATGTGAGCTTAGCTACCTGTGTTTTAAACTTTTGTCCTTCCTGGCTGATAAAACTTCTTGGGAGGTGATGTGTAGGTAGATATGGGTGGTGGTCATACATCTCTGGAGAAGAGGATGGTGCCTCAGCCCTTTAAGGATGCTGCAGTTCATACCCTTTTAAAGAAACCAACACAGTTTTTGCCTTATCTCAAAACTTCTCTTCCTAGAGAAGGTGGTTGAGAAGGTGGTTGTACTGCAGCTCCAGGTCATCCTGGGAGAAATGAATTATCTGGGATTTAGGCCTGGATATGAGATTTAAACAGCATTGGTTGCATTTTTTAATGGTCTTTGGTGGGTGCAGGATGAGGGTAGTACATTCATCCTTGCTCTACTTGAGTCCTTGGTGGTTTTCAAAACTAGTAACCATGATATCCTTCTGGAATAAGTTGGGGGACTGGAAGGGGAAGGGGCACTTTATTGTCCTGAGGTTTTTTCTTTCTTCAAGGCAGAAATCCAGTTGGTGTTGATTGGGAACAAGAGACTTGACTCTTGGTCGGGGCTTTGTAAGGTCCCTCAAGAGTTGGTGCTTTCTCCACTCTTGTTTTAACATCTACGTGAAACCGCTAGGTGAGACCATCTGTAGCAATGGGGTGAGATTTCATCAATATGCTGATAATTGGCAACAATGAACCAGGACAGTGATGGCAAACCTTTTTGTTGTGGTGTGCCGAAAGCGTGTATGTGCTAGCACCCACAATGCAATGCATCCTGTATCCCCTGTGCATGTGTGCGCAACATCCCCGCTCCTCTCGTTACCTGCACTGTGCATGTGCATACCTCCCAGCCGATTTTCAGCCCGTTTGAGGTTGTTTCCCAGAGGCTCGAGGGAAACCTCTGCAGCCTTGGGAGGCCAAAAAGCGGGCCTTCTGAAAATGCGCAAGTGCCCATTTTCAGCCTTCGGAGGGCCTCTGGGCCCGAGGGTGGCCGTTTTTGCCCTTCCGGAGGCTTGAGGGAATCCTCTGCAGCCTTGGGAGGCTGAAAACGGGCCTGTTTCAGCACTTCAGGTGTTTCTGGAAGGCCCATTTTTCGGCCTCCTGAGGCTGCAAAGGCTTCCCTCAAGCCTTCAGGAGGGCAAAAACGGCCTTTCCCCCTCCAGGCTCCAGAGGCCCTCTGGAGGCTGAAAACGGGTATTTCTGGAAGACCTGTTTTTTGGCCTCCCGAGGCTGCAGAGGCTTCCTCTTGAGCCTTTTGGAGGGCAAAAACGGCCTCAAATGGGCTGAAGATCAGCTGGGAGGTGCACGCATGCACAGTGCAGGTAACTTTGGCTGGGGCTCGCATGCCTGCACAAATGGCTCTGTGCGCCACTGTGGCACACTTGCCATAGATTTGCCATCACAGAACTCGGAAAATGGCTTCCTAGTTGTAGATGTCTGCTCATAGTGAATTAAGCAATGCTTAATGGAAGGAAGGAAGGAAGGAAGGAAGGAAGGAAGGAAGGAAGGAAGGAAGGAAGGAAGGAAGGAAGGAAGGAAGTCTTTCCCTGGTGCCTGGAGGCTGTTGAGGTCTGGATGGAGAGCAATTGGTGAAAACTAAACCCTGACAAAATGAAGTGGCTTGGATCTGGAACGCCTTGATTCTTGGAAATTACCATCTTTGATTGTAGATGAGGTTCAAGAGTTGCGAATCCAGGAGAACCCCCAGACAGACCCAGTGCATAATCTGGGGTGCTCCTGGACTCACAACTCTTGCTCAAGGAGCAAGTGTTGGTCATGCATGGTCAGGAGAACCTTTGCACAACTGCCTGTTATATGCCAGTTATGCCCATTCCTGGACCAAAAGACCTTGTCATAGTTACCCCATTCTCTGCTGTCTCCCATGCGAACTATTGTAATGTGCTCTTCACAGAGCAGCACCTGAAGAGCATCCTGAAGCTTCCATTGGCATCTTCTCTGCTCACAATACATTGGCCCACATGATTTTGTGCGAGTCCAAACATGTACATGCATCACTTCTTTTGCAGGAGCTGTGCTGGTTACCAGTTTGCTTCAGGGTGCTATTCAAAGTGCTGGTTATCACCTTTTAAACCCTTTCTGGCCTGGGGCCAGGTGATTTGAAAAACCCGCTCTTCTTAACTACATCTATCTGGCTCACCAGGGGAGGAAGGCAGGACATATTATAGGTCCCCACTATCAAGTACATCTGGTTGGACCTAGGAAAAAGAGTCTTTTCTGTGGTGACTCCCTCCCTTTGGAACATCATTCCCACAGAAATAAGATTGGCCTCCACCTTGTTGCTTTTCTGCAAGTCCATTTTTAACTCTGGATTTTTAATGTTGCATGCTGCCCAGAGTCACTATGTATGAGTTGGGCAACTAAGGGAGGGAGGGAGGAGGAGGGAAGAAGGGAGGGAAGAAGGAAGGAAGGGAGGAAGGAAGGAAGGAAGGAAGGAAGGAAGGAAGGAAGGAAGGAAGGAAGGAAGGAAGGAAGGAAGGAAGGAAGTGAGTCATTATTTGCTCATTTGGGTCTTCTGATAGTCCAACTACTCAGATAGTAGCTATCTGATCTATAATTCATTCTTTTCTCTCCTTTCCATCACTCTTTCTCAATATCCAACTTTCACTATGACTGGAAAGCATTAACTCCTCTTGTTATGTGGTCTCCAGTTCCTCATGTTCAGCTCACTAAGCATGTGCAAAGTGAGTGGATTTTAGATTTTAATGACAATCAGGGTCATGAAAGCAACAGGATTTATTTCGCTAAAGCAAAAACAAACCTCCAATTCACCATCAGAAAGTAATTTGGGTGACAGCAAATTGCTTCAAGCCACTCAGGAGAATCTTCTCAGATTTCTTTTTCAGTGCTGCCCAAAGTGTCCCTAGCTGAGGCAACTTTGGGATGGCCCACAGTACACACCACAGCCATCCAGCCCACATGTGATGCTGTAATATGTACTCTGTCTTATATGCTTGCATCCTGCACCTGACCGAGTCTCCAATTGTGGATTTTGTGTCATGAGATAATACATGTTTTGTTTTTTGTCTGACTTCCACCCCAGAGTTAGAGACCCAAAGTTTCTCAGGGTAGAAATGTTAATTATAACAACAAACAATTGTAAAGCTCCAACTTAGACTGAAAGGACAAAAATTAATACCCATTAAGCTATCAGAAAAACAAATATAAATAATTGCTGCAGGCATAGAGTGGATCTCTGGGTTGATGCAATAAACCACTTGTATGTGTCTTATTTTTTATTCTAGTAAGACAGATAGAATAAAAATCCCATGATATTTTCCAAAGAAATAATAATTTATTGATATCTACCCGATATATCAAGAATAATGTATCTTTTCCTCATGTATATTTCTGATCTGAGATATAAACTACAGTTCTACAGTTGAATATTTGGGATTCTTTTTCCTTTCATTTCACTGAAAATACTTTGCACAGGAAATGTGATGTACATACATTCAGAAGATAAGTTTATGTTTAAGGTTTTACAATCCCCATTACTAATACTGTAGCCTGTATAAATTAAAACGGAAGAATTGCTTTGAAGCCATCAGAACAGGGCTTCATTTAAGAGCACATTTTACCTTTCAGTTCAAAATCAGTACCTTTTTTCGCTTAGAAAAAGCTCAACTTCTACATTTATTAATGACTGGAAAACCGTTATGAACTTTTGGCTGAAAAAAAGAAAAAAAAATGAACTTCTGATTTTTGGACTCGGTGATTAGAAATGGTAGATTATGGGAAAAGGGAAATTATGATGTAACCTTTGAGAGAATTTAAAAATGCATTCAAAACCATTGTCAAGAAGATCCAGGGCACTTTTTTTGTAAGCTTTTCTTTTTGTTCCTTTCTTTTCAAATTCTTTTTATTCTCCCTTACTGTTTTTCTTTATTCTTCTTACATTCAACTTAAAAGTTATTTTTCTGTTGAAAACCATGTTAATGAAAAATTATTAAAAAAAAAACAAAAACAAAAATTATTTATTTACTTGATGGACATTCAGACACAATGTGATGGATACAGTGACACTGAGGGGTAGAAACAAGACTCCACTAAAACAATGACTCCTGGCAGACATCATATTGGGTATGGATCCTGTTCAGAGTTGACCAATCCATTGTATTTAGAGAGCCAGGAGTTCTACACATATGTCTGGCTGCCACTTGTCAATTCTTCAATGTAGTCTGGCTGCCAATTTTTGCTAGTCATTTGGTTCACACTACCGTGCTATCCAGGGTTCACCACGAAGAGGGGAACTAGCAAGAGAGGCTTAGGATATACATTACAAGAGAACTGCACCACATTATGGCTTGGTTAGTATGACTGATGAAGCCAGTCTTGGTTTAGGCTCAGTCTTGGCAGCCAGAAAGTGTGTGGATTGCACCTTCCAGCATGATGGCTGGGGAATTCTGGGAGTTGAAGTTCACACGTCTTCAAGCTGCCAAGGTCGAGGAACAAACATCACTTTAGACTGTTGTGGACAACAGCTCATTCAGTAAGTCATGCTTAAATTAGGACGACACTTGAACCCAGACACAGAGCCGTATTCCGCAGATTTCCACTGGTTGTTTCTCGCCATTTCTTCGGAGGAAAAGTCTGTTGTCCATGGAGTTCTTAGGCACGAACCTTCACGTTGTAAAGTAAACGTGTCTTATCAGTAGGTAACAGCAAAACGAGGCGAGATGGTGGGACCGTGTTCCCAGCCGGCTCAACTGTTTCGAAAGTTGAGGGTGCACCTCTTGGAAGCATTACGGTATCGCCTGAGCCTTTCCTCGGTTTTGTGCCAGGAGTGCGGGTGGTTGGGCGCGGGGAGGGGGGGG
>BHFT01038665.1:0-22645 GCA_004320025.1 Laticauda laticaudata
TCCACTGCGCATTGCGGAGAGTTACAAACTGCAGCAGCTACCCACGGATATAAAAGGATGCAGCATGCAGCAGTCAGCATGACATGGGAAAGACGTGCTGCCAGATCACTTCAGGAACACATGGTTTGCAGTCAGGGCAAGAAGAGGAAGCTGGTGCCTACTCGTTCCAGCCCTGGCCTAGGACAGAACCAGCATTCCCACCCCCTGCACTGACTTCTGAACTGCTGCTGCTGGTGCTGCTACTGTGGTGGACAGCCCCAAGACCTCAAAAGCCCTGCTGCTCAAGCCCCTGAAGGCCCCTGCTGCTCAAGCCCCTGATGGCCCTGCTGAAGCCCCTGCCAAGAGAGGAAGAGCAAGCGGAAGAAGGCAGGGAAGCAGCAAACAGACACCTTTCCGAGGAGCATGAGGAACGAGGTGCTGGAATGCTGAGGAAAGAGTACCCTGTGGAGAAAGGGCACAGACTGTATCGCAGTTACCAAGAAGAAGCAGCAGCTGGAAGAGACAAGGCAGAGAGCTTGGGTACACTGCAGAAGTACTCCTGGATGGTGAAGCACAGCACACCTAGGCTATGCAAGCTACACCTCAAGAAATCCAGAGCTTCTGTAAAGCTCACTGACGGGAGTGTACATTCATGCCAATACAGTTTCCTGGAGGAGAGATCTGCCACCGAGGAGCACCCCTTTGACACCCCTCTCCCTCAGACAGGCCCACAGACAGCCAGTCCCGTCCAGCCAGGAGCCCAGCTACCCTGTCCAGGCAGGCTGTCCTAGAGAACCCCACAGCAGAGACCCCCCCGACAGCCTGCACTCCCCATGCTGGCAGACTTGGAGGATCCCATGGAGGATGACGTCCCTGCTGTCACAAATGGAGAAGAAGCAGCAGTCACCAGAGCCAACCCCCCCACCCCAGTCCAGAAAGGATGCAGGTAGAGAGGCAAGACTGGAGGGCCAGGACCACAGTGTGCTTTGCGAGATTCAGGACACAAAATAAGACCAGCACACAAACTTCTCTTTCAGCTGCTTTTTTGTTTTTTTCGTCCACTTGGACAGAGCATCTTGGGCCGGAACAATCTTCAATCACCTACGTGAGCCAGACCTCATGAACATGCCTGAGGCCCAGTACAGATGAGAAGCAGAGATCACAGCACTCTGCACAACCTCAAGGCCAGCTGAAGCTGCTCCTACCCCAGTCCAGATCTTGGCTCCTCCACCCCAGCGATGTCAAACCCTTTCCATGGCTTTCAACAGCCCTCATCAGACTACCAAGCTATGACTACCAGGAGCTTTCCCACAGCAAAAAAGATTCCAGTATCGTCCAGGTTCAGCGCCCAGGTTCATCGCACTACCACAGATAGCCACTCCTCAGCCCAGCCTTGCAGGACCAGACAACCCCACTACTACTCCTCCTTCTCCACCCACAGCCAAGCCTGTCAACTGGACAATCTGTCTATCAGTATTGGCCTGACATCTCAGCTCCTTGATGAAGGGCCTCTCAACCTCACTGGGACTGAGTCAAAGCTTCTCGCGACAGCTTCCTGAACACACTCATCCCCGGTTTGACCCTCGAGAGCCAAGCACACCCGAATGTGCCTCAGACCAGCACCTCAAGTCACAGGCGCACTCTGCCACTAGGTTCCCTGCCTCACTATAACAGCTAGACCTACGGTACATGATCAGAGTGACTAAGTAAGAATAGTGTCATAGTGATGAGTGATGTGTTTACTTGTTAAGTTTATCTTTGTTAAGACTACTGGGTCTTCTTGTGTTTTTCGTTTACTGCGCTGGTGTGTCGATTGGTTTCATTGCTTTTGAATTAAGATCATTACAGTTTACCTAAGAAAGTTAATAGAGGTTATCTTTGCTTAAGTCACCTGGTTCTTTCGATTTTTTTACCTAAATAAATGGGTTGAGAAAACTTTTAAAAAATGCGTAAGCCTTTGCATGCTTTTGGATAGTAAGATAGTTGTGGATTGATAACCTCCAGTGCAAGCATTAGTGGATTGTATGGTCCACCATCCAGATGCCACACATATGGACCTTTATTATTCAATAACAATTTATTCCTTGATCAAACACATTTTAAAAATAAACAAAGCTCTTATTAATGCCCTATTCATTGTAGCAACCACTTCAACATACATGGCACAATCTTCATCAGTGTTATGCAACAAGCTTCAAGGAAGCAGTCCATTTAATCGTCTATCATCCTGTCTTGCCACTCCACTGCCTCCAGCTGTGGGAGTGCACCAGTGTCTCAAGGTTGACCGCTGCTTCTTCCCTGGTGCACGTGAAGCTATGTTGGGCCTTGTACACCCACAGTGTCTATCAGGTTTTGTCCTTGCCTCCATTCACCAGGCTCCATGTCCCCATTCCTGATGATGGCAACAGTCTGTTCTGCAACACTGGCTAGTGGGTGCCGCATGAGATTGCTGCAGGATGCGCAAGCTTTCACGATGTTCGTCACCAGTCTGTGCTCATGCTGCATGGTGGTTGAGAAATATTCTGGAACCTGTTGTGGCCAGGATGCCAAAGGTGTTCTCCACCACGCCGTCTTGCCTGGACAGCCTGTAATTTTTTTGTTTTTTTTTTTTTTTTTTTTTTTTTGTTGAAGATCCTCTCTTCAACGGTTGAGTATTCTTGAAGTGTACGGCTCCATGAGGGGGGGGGGGGGGGGGGGGCGGGGGTAGGTTCTGAGGAGAAACGCGTCATCACCAAGATGAAGTAGGGCACATCTGGTGTGCGTCATTGGGTAGGGGGTCTGGAACTTTGGAAAAACCCATGATCAGGTTGCGTTCCAGCCATCCTTGAGGTCACTTGCCTCGTATACCGGGCCATCTGAAGCTGACCCGTGCCTGAACATCATGTAGATGAACTTGGAGTCAGCCATCAACCATGGCAAAGAGGATGACACTAAAGAAGCCCTTGTAGTTGAAATAAGTGGACCATGATTGGCTGGAGCTTTGGAAGGCCATGTGCTTCCCTCTATGGCTCCAACAGCTGTGGGAAAGTTCCACCTCTGATAGCACTCCACAAAACCCACAAAACAAACCCCACTTTCTGCAAGTCTTTCTCCAGCCTTGTTCAGTGGAGGGGCAATTGGAGCGGAGCTCCTCCACGATACTCTCGATGTGCCTGCCACCAACTTCTCTGACCACTTTGCTGATGCTGTTTGTGTGCACCCTCCACACATTACCTGCATGTTTCTGATAGGTGGTTCCAGAGCCAGGTGCCGCAGAGTCCAGTGCCACCTTCAGTCCAGGGTCCAGGTTGGGAACGGAATTGGTGCCTAGCTTGTCAACCTGCCTTCAGACGCTCTTACAAGTGCTCAACAGTGGCTGGTGCACCTCATGAAGTGATGAATTCATGAGGGTCTTCATTCCTCAGCTCCACCATCAACTGGTCATACAGTTCCAAACTTTCATTCTTCTCACAATCATCACTGGACCCACACAGTGTTGATTGTCTCCGTCTTCTCCTTCTGTATAAAAGGTGAAAACATCTGAAACAGTTGTGGTTCTGGTGATGAATGAGCGTAGCTGTCATACAGACTGTTTCATGATCCTAGTCGGAGAACAATGGGTATGCTCGCAAACCAAGACCAAGGCGTGAAGAGGTCTGTACATCACGGCTGCTGGACTCATACTGAATCCAGATTGATTTTCTCCTCTTTTTATAGGAAATAGCGGTTTGGCCCTTAGTGTCCTTCACATTACTCTAGACATACTGCAGACATCCTAAATATACGAGATACATCCCAGAATTCAAAATGTTTTGTCCGTTTTAATCCTTAACGAGATGCATCCACTTACATCCTTTCTATGTCCTTGCTACTAACGCTGTCGTTGACGTTCCGTGTACCTGTTGTTTTCCTCCCTCTTTCCATTTTTCAGCCTGCAGCGGATGATGAATTGAGGGATGCCAGTGGATGCAGGAGATACAGCGGACGTTAATGGATCGATAACGGACATTAGAACGTTTGTTGCCCGTATATGGTCGCGATTGTACATCGTACGCGTTAAAGAAAAAAAACTTCATCATTCACAAAGTTTCGGGCAGCTTAAAACTTCTTGCGTGGATGGAAATCTCAGTGGACAGATGCTCGAGGGATAGAGCGTATGAAACACATATGCAGTGAGTACACAATGGATGCATAGCATTTTCCAACAGATGGCAAGTTTGTTTTAACGTTTTACATCCTCTTTGCATCCGTAAGTGCAGTGGGACTGGGGCTTAAAAAGGGATGTGCAAACAACAAACCAAGAGAATAACCTGAATAAATTTCATTGGATTTACAAAAGAGATTTGTTAAATTTTTGAACAACTTTGTGGGAAGGAAAAAAAGAAACAAAATGAAAAGAAATAAAGTGCTACAACATTGATGTGATTAAAAATCAATATTTTAGAAGCAGTAAGGAAAAATATAAAGTTGGTTTATTCGATCAAGGTTAAAATAGATATGTTTTTTTTTATCTCTGATAACCATTAATACACTTTATCTGATATCAGGATTTATGGAAATGTTCATTAAAAAGAACTGTGATATGGAACTGGAAGGCATAAATCATTTGTTGTATTTAAGAGAAGGTGCTATCTTGTTAAAGTTGTTTATACTTATGATGAAGTCATATTTATTTTTATTTACTAAATTCCTACTTTTCTTTCTTTCAAATTTCTCTAATTTTTCTTTTCCGCAGCTTTTATTTTTATTCTTTATTTGATTAGTTTGTTCATTTTTAATTGTAATTAAGTTATTCCTTTCCTTTACTCTGTTGAATAGTGGCTGCTTTGTGCTACTAGAATGGATCCAAATCTGTATGTGACTGGCTTCTCTGAATTCTGTGATTGAATGTAGTAGGGCAGGAGGAAAAGGGTACCGGCTGTCCAGCTCAGCACCTCTTCTACTCCCTATGGAATATTTTCATAAGGGAAACTACATTGTGCTTTGTTTTCAGATTTTTTTTTTAATTGAGAAGCTAGCAGAAAACATTTGCATGAATGCATGAACTGTACAACTTGGCCTTGGCAAAGCTAATCACTTATCTCCTTAGCACATCTGTGTCCAAGTATCCAGCAGCTAAACTACTTGGAATTTTCTGTGAACCATCTGTAGCCCAAGGGTCTGTTTTCTTTTCTGCTCACTTTTTGCAGATTCCTTCTTTCACTTTATCTGCCTCGGGCTTTTTTCTGACTTTTCTCCTATAAGATGGATCATCTGGCCCTTGGCTTTCCTTGTCACTTCATGCCTTTCCTTGTCACTCCAGTAGCATTTCCTGCTAAATGTAAAACCTTCTTCCTCACCCACCCACCCTGTTAATCTGGTTTGGCTTCTTTTATTCTTTTTTCCTTACAAATCCTGTGTACTTACTTGCAAATGAACCTAAGGATTTTTTTTATTTTTTGCAACTGGCTATGTGCCTAAAGTGTGCACCCGATAGACCACTATGAGTAGAATTAACCTTGATGGTTGTCTGTAACATTTTTCTATTTCAGAGAAGTTCTTTCATGTACAGTTGGGATCTACCATTCATAAAACAGAGAAAAATGAAGGAAATGGAAAAGGACAAAGGTAGTAAGGTAATTTTAATTTTCCTTTAGGAAGAAATAATTCTATATTAAATTAATTACCCTTTAGGGAAAAAAGTCACCTCCAGGTAACTCTGTCTTTTCCACACATTTGCAATTTCTTTCTTGTCCCTCAAGAAATGATTGCACAACTTATATCAGTAATAAATAATTATGATTGATTGGCTTAGTTTTTTGAAGTTATTCAAGAATGTTGGGGAACAGAAATTTGCTTTGCAATGATAGAAGTAGCTTAATAAAATGTATATTGTAATTTTTTTTGTATAACATAGGTAAATTTATAAATTTGCCCTAAAATAAATAGTGTTTAATCTTTCTTTAATGTAATGGCTCTGAACTTGTACTAACATCTGTTGGTCAGGGTACCCATAAGAAACTAAGATTTAATCAGTGAAATTTAATGGAAAAACTTATTAGAAGAAGAAGGTTATAGCAGCTTCCAGAACTAAGTTTCATTCTGATGCAGAGTAAACAGTTTGGATATAACCAAGCTGTGATTTAAATGTGTTTATGAAAAAAATAACTCGACATTTTTTTTTCCTTTGGAATGAATAGGATATAAACTGCTCATCTTTAAAAATGTTTCCTGTTTGTCTTCTATTTGACTTTGAGATCCTTTGAATTCTTGCACAAACATATACTCTATAGAATTCTAGGTAATGAAGAAGATTATGAATACAATATTATAGCCTGGAATCTCATAACAGAGGCAAGAGTTTTTTTAAGTTGCAATATACATTTCAAATATTTTTCTTAAATTTCTAAAAAATAAAGCCTCCTTGAAAGTTGACCACCTAAACTGCACATAGCAATCTGTTTGTGGATGTCCATCTGTCTGAATTTGGGAATAAGAGAGTTGAGCAAACATTTCCTTGGGGCAAGTTTCTTGTGGGAAGCATAACCAGAGAAGCATGACTGATAACTTCCCATTTTCAGAATCTCTAGAGTTATCAGCAAACAGTGAAGAGACTATTTATGAGATGAAGGATATAAGTGATTTAAAAAATACACTTGCAAAGAATGCAAAAGAAGATCAGAAGAACCTATGCTGGCATTCATAATTTAAACAGAGCATTTAAAAGCAGTTACTTTTTTATTTCTGAAGGAACTAAAGGAATTGAATCAAGAAGTTGGAAGCCTGTAAATCAGCATGATAGCAAGATGAGGTTACCCAGAAACAATAAATATAGACACATTTAAAAAGCTACATGAAGTTATTTGAATATGTTTTGAACTTAAATTGTATATGAGCAGTATCGCTGATCAACACAGCAATCTATTACCATAATAGCAATAGCAGTTAGCACTTAGAATTATATACCGCTTTACAGTACAGCTAAGGAGTTTACAGAGTCAGCATATTGCCCCCAACAATTTGGGTCCTCATTTTACCCACCTTGGAAGGATGGAAGACTGAATCAACCTTGAGCCTGGTGAGTTTTTAACTGCCAAATTGCAGGCAGCCTGCAGTCAGCAGAAGCCTGCAGTAACTGCACTCTAATCACTTTGCCACCGTGGCTCATAATGTTGTGGATTCTGAGCTGGTTCCTACAATATGGAAAATAAGGTCTGTCAAACTGAAATGATGAGCCATGGTGGCTCAGTGGCTTAATGATGCTGGAGATGGTTTCAGCTCTGGTAGTTCAAGCCCTACCTTTGGATGGCAGGATGAGCTCCTGTCACTCACCTTAGCTTTTATCCACCTCCACCAAAGATATCACTTTGGTGGAGAGATGAATTGCTGCTCTTTGCAGTCAGTCAGATTCCTGTTAGTTCTGAACCTTCCTGATTAGCACCCACTTGAGAGGCAGCTCCGGGAAGGGAGAGAGAATTGGATGACATTGCAGGAAGAGCCACTTGTCTTTCTCTCTGTTGAGAAGCCAGTTTGGCCTCTTGTTGATGCAACTTGGGAAGTATGAGAGCGTTTCTTGTAGCAGGGCTTGGATCTTGGCAAGCCAAACAATTACTCTGCAATAACATTGCGGTGTCCTGGCTACTGTAAGTGCCATATGCTAATAATAATGACGTGATCATATTTTAAGAAACCTTTCACATACAATATTGATTGCTGGAAAATGGAACAGTGGAGGATATATAAAAGGTGATTCTTAGAGGAACAAAAAACTTGAGTATAATTTTTTCTCAGACTGGGCAAATGTCTCTGAGTAAACACAGTGCTTTCCTGTAAAGGTCTCTTCTATATTGTAGATTGCAAAGCTTTTCCTCTTTTAATCTAGGATACAGAATGCTTAACAGTCATAAACTCCCAAGAGCTGCTGAATGGCATATTTTAGAAGAAAAGGTTTGCAGAATAATATTCTTGTTAGGCTGTGTTATTTATATAATACAAAGAGGCTTTGTGCATTAGAGAAAGGTCCTGTCTTCTGGGCATTCATAGTTGAAGGCTGTCTATTGATATATATTAAAGCAGTGAAGACTTCAAAAATTATTCAGAAAAAGTGGTTTGGACAGACCTCATATAAGTACAACTTTTTTTTGATTTTCTTTAAAGCAGGCTGACTTTTCTGAAACTTCTATGTGAGTATGACAAAAGAAAAAGATGGCACTGTTTTAAGAGTTGCATTAAATTCTGGTGAATAGACTTCTTAAAATAGGTGGGCCTCTGTCACTTCCTTTATGTCAGTTCAATCAGAGGAAAAAAAATGTGGCATTATCATAAAGCCAATTTCTAATTTGTTTTCCAGTGCAGGAAAGTACCTGGTCTAATTGATGTCAAGCTAGGAACGTTTGTTGGTTTATTACTGAAATTTACTCCAGCCTAGACATCTAAGGGGGAAGAATGCTAGGAATTGTAATTCAGCACAGATTTTTCTCCTAAACGTACATTGTGTTGTTGATTTATTTTAAAAAATCTTATTTTTTTAACATTTATGTTAAAAATGTTTACTGATTTGTGGAATTAAGTATACATCAAACAGCCAAATACAAAACAATTATTACTATACATTAAAAAAAATTATATATTTTAAGAAATCTAATCTGATTGGGTTTTTTTTAAAAAAGAAAGCCTGTACTAAGCTGTCTGGAGAATAAAAGAGAGGAAATGGCTCTCCAGGGGTATATCTGTGGGTCCATAAAATCTCAAAAAGCTTGATTTTACTTACATCTTTATTGTGATTGTGGAGAAAGGAGAATAATCTCATAAAGAAAGAATGGGAAAAGACAAAAATACATCCCAGTGGACAAATTTCAGAAATTTAGATGGATACATTAGGATGCAAAATCAAATATATTGATGCATTGAACAAAATGCATATATGTCCAATTACCTTTTTATAGACAGTATGCTGCACAACTTCAAAAACTTCAAAATCTTTTGCATGTGCAATAGAAGCAGAAGTCCTAAAGGCATTTCATAATACAATGCAGAGTTCTATTTTTTGTGGATATGCTTCATCTCGTCAGATACATGGACGGTGAAGAAGAATAAAGCCTGTCCTATTTAGCAAGTTGGCTAGAGTGTAACATATCCTCAAACTAAATAAGAGAGAATTCTATGGGTTTTCTAATCTGGTTTAGGTTTCCTACATTCTCAGTTCTGAATACTGATCAAAGAAGTAGTGTGGATGTTTCACTGAATAGAAATTATCTGCAAGTAAATGTTGAGATGAATTAATTAATTGCATTGACTGTTGTTTGGTTCACTTTGTTGTAAAAAGCTGGATGCCTTTCTGAATTAATTCTCTTTTCCCTCTTGCTCTCTTTAAAGAACACATTTCTTAACTAGGACTTCAAAAGTCCTTTTTTGAGGGGAGATTTTTAAATGACAATTCTCTTTAAATTTCAGTTTGATCATATTAGTCAGCCTTGTGGAAATTCTAAAGTATTGCAGAAATGAACTGTAGAATAAGGCATATGTTTTGACAGTATAACAAATGGAGAAACTATGAGATAATCTCTTGTGACAAGAAATATCCTTTTATGCCTTGAAGGCAAGGATTTACAGTTAATATTTATGGTGTGTGTGTGCACTGAACAAAACTATTTATAAGAATAAAAAAATGGATGCTAAGTACTTTAAAATCACATTATTAAAAATAACTTTGGCTATGAATCATCCAGGAAAATCTGCTTAATATTTCCATATTGTTTCTTTACACTGTGTTTCACAAACTATTCTCTACTTCCAAGAATGTGGACCTCTGAGGTATTTGTCCAATACTGTTCTTGAGACATCTATAGAAATCCTAAAAGTTTCTTCAGCAACCACTATTAGTGTATGTTATGTTTGTTGTAGACAACAATCCTATTTTTAATTTTAAATAAATTAAACCACATTTACAGAATATGCTAGAACTCGAATGCTCCAAATGCAGTGCCATTTGTCCATCTGAATATATTTAGTAAATGTCTATTGCAATAAACTTGATCTTGCTACACAGTCAAGATCAAGATGGAATTGACTTTATTCACACTACTTTCTCCATCATTGGGTTTCAATACTTTTCTCTTGGGGTCTTAATGAGGAATTTGCCAGAATATTGTTTTAACAATGTGCTTATACATTTACTGAACTTACAGTGCTTACAGTGTTACAAAAAAAGCTATAATGCAAGACTAAAGCAAGTCTTCTTAGTCTCTGTAGCCTACTCTAAACTCTTTGAAGTCTCTTTCTAGAAATTTTGTAAGTCCATGGAATCATTTGGGCATTCCTGAAATAGAATATCAGGATGACATGGAATATACCAAGAACATTAGGGTTGTTATTGATTAGATCAGGTGGCTACGTAGTCCGTCATTCTTTTCCATATTGTCCAGCCAAATGAGGACAATAGTTCCTTTCTGCAACAGTTCCAGCAACTGATATGAAAAGGTTTTGAAAGCATCATGCAGCCATCAAGACTAGTAGCAATTAACAACATTATACTCCATGATCCACTGTTAAAGTCATATAGAATGATGAAAACATGACATCTTTTGGCAGTAAATTATTTCATTCAACTATATCTGAAAAGTATTTTCTTTCTCTGTCCTAAAGGCTCGGTCCCACTGGCCAAGGGACACAAAACGTATGCATAAAGGACACAGCGGATGATCAAAATTTCGGGGGTGGCTTCATCCGTTGTCATTTGCTCCAAAAAGTGGTGAAAATTTGCATAAACAGAATGGAAAAGAACGGAAAAGAACGGACGTGGGTAGTATGTAGCGGGGATGTTAAACGGATGTTCATAGGNCCCAGAGGATGCAGAAAGGATACAGTGGACGTTTAATGGATGATAAATGGACATAGAACATTTGTTGCTCGGATGTCACGGATTTACATCGTACGTGCTGGAAAGTTCATCCATTCACAAAGTTTTGTGCAGCTCAAAACTTCTTGGGCGGATGAAATTGCAGTGGACGGATACTTGATGGATATAGCATATGAAACACATATGCAGTGAGTACACAATGGATGCATAGCATTTTCCAACGGATGGCAAGCTTTTTTTTAACGTTTTACATCCTCTTTGCATCCGTAAGTGCAGTGGGACAGGGGCTTTAATCATCCCAATTTGAAATAGAGGACTATTTGAAAGCCTTTCATATAACTTCCATAAAGCAGGAATATAGCTATGTAAATTGAAGTGGTACACAAACCTTCCTCTATTTGACTAATTCAGACCCTGAAGCAGAATCCATAAAGAAGTCTTGCCCATTTTGAATTCCTCTTGGGCACCCAGTCCTAGGATTGTCCAACTGATTTATAAGTTCAGCCCTTATTATATTTCCTTACATTTTTATTTCTTTATGTATTTATTTACTAATCAAGTTTATACAGCTTACCCATGTCACAAAAGGTGACTCTGGGTGGCACACTACAGTCAGAGACAGCAACAGATATATATAAAAAAATCCATATTAAAAAAAATAGATATTGTAAAAAACAAATATACAAACTCCAAGGAAAGGGAGAATAAAAATTGTCACCTCAACAATCACCTAAGTGTGTTTTTACTGTCCTGGGATCACCAGGCCTGATGATTAACCAAGTCTTGAAGACCTTCCAACTTCAAAAGAACGGGGCTAATCTAATTTTTTGGGGGAAAGGCTTAATAAGGCAAAACCCACAGCAGAAAAGGCATATCTCCTGAAACCTTCCAAATATTCTAGCTGATGGTACTGTAGCATGCCTTCTCTTTCATATCTAACAGGGCAGACTGATGTAATCAGAAAGAGGCAGTCCCTCAGATAGCATGGTCTTATCAAAGCTATCATTTCCAAGTCACTACTGAAATCGTAATTTTCTATTATGGTATAAAATGTCAAACAAAATAAATAGTCCCAAACTATGTACTTTAATTAAGTACATAGTAATTAATCTATGTACTATATTGTACTTTGTGTGTAGAAGTTATAACATACAGATTCACAAATATGTATTCTATTTAGAATACATTTAGGTGCTAAATTATAACTCTCTGCAGTCCTATACACTGTGACTAAGAGTTCAGTAACATTTGGGTTTCACTATATTGTACACACAACATTATATATTTGTGATGGGAAACATTTCTATCTTCCTGTGGAACATGGAGCTTAATAATCTAAATTTACAAATCAGACAGAAAAAAAACAAGAAAGGAGCTAATAATATTAATAAATATTATTTATAAATAGGCTCTGAGAATGCCTTTTTTAAAAAATACAAGTGAACTGGAAGTCCACATGGTGTACAGCAGCTTAATTGATAGAAGTTTAACTCAAGATGTTCTTAGTTCAAATTTTCCTTCAGGGGCACACTCAACATTTTAGCTAAAATATTCATTTTGCATACTTTAATAAAAACAATTTCAGTTTTCTGTAAAGGCCTAGTAATATCTCTAACTTAGAATCAATATATTCTATATGTGATATAACTTGTTCATGCCTTAGGTAGTTTAGCTCTTTTCCTCCTGCTTTTAATTTCAATTAAATATGTTATTTCAGGAGTGTTTGTGTGACACTGTTTGAGTCTGAACTCCTCCGGAGTTCTTGCTGCTACTATCTTTTCCTCTGTATCTAAAAGACAATTCAGTTGATATCTTGCTGTTTATAGAATTCAGTTTTGTTACATTACACAGTTGTGCAGATCAGTAACAATCCATTTTAAAGCAGAGCTTCATTTTGAAAAAGTGAGTCATTTTGATTTGTTTTAATGACCACTATAATCCAGATTTTTTTTAAAAAAGATGTAAATGTAATTTACATGCATTTGTAAAAAAGGCTCTGTATTGTCCAGAATAAAACAAAACAACTGTTTGAGTTGTAACTCAAGTTGAGTTGCAACTCTTCATTTCAGAAATTTAGCACTTTGCTTCAAAAGTTGCTTTGGTTGAAGATTTATTGAACTGAAGTGTTTCAAATTTTACAAAGCCATATTACATATTTTTCCCCATTCAATTGTGTCCAATTCTCATATAATACCTGGACAGCTCCCTGAGATTTTCCTGGCAAGGCTTTTCAGAACTGTGTTGCTATTCCCTCTTTTTTAGCATGGATAAAAGTTACTGGCCCAAGACCACCCAGCTGGCTTAATGCCTTAGGCAGGGGCAAAACTCATGGTCTACTTAACTACTATACCAAACTGCCTCTCATCATATTACATTAATCTCAAGGATGTACAATTAGGTATGTCCAGGTACTTTAGACTTAGTTCCATTAATCTAACAATAATAATTAATAATGCTAATTATGGGGGTTGTAGTACATCCTTTAGAAGATAACCATCCTTGTATTAAGTTAGTGCTATTAGGCAAGCTCCAGTTTAGCTGTATTAATAAAGGAAGCGAAACATATGAAATTCTTTCAAGCTATGTGGGAACAATGAGATGAAATAAAAAGGAGTGAGGAAAACAAAGAAGTGCATTTGACAGATAACAAAGCATGTCAGAGTGTCTGTACCTGATGCAGAGCAATCAATCACAAGGGAGTACCTTATTTTTATTACTTTTATTTTTGTACAGTTTCTTCATATGAAATGGCTTTTCTCAGGGATCCCTTTTGTGGGATGTCACTGTTGTTGAAGCCAGGAATTTGTTAATACAATTGAGCTAACATGCTTGAAGACTAATAAGAATTTCTTGCTAGTAATTTGTGAAAATTGCTCACAGCTTTGTCACTGCTTTCGTCTCAACTGGGACCATAAACTTCACCATTTCTTTAGTGTTTGTTTTGAAGGTTATGGTTTATTTTTCCTGTCATGTTGCTGCAAAGAATGATCCTGCCTTCTAGGTCTGAAGAAAACTACCACAGTGACAGGGGAAAAAAATGACACCAGATTTCAAATTACTCATCCATTCCTATTTCTATAGTAAAAGATTTCTAAATGGAGAGATAAGGAAGCTAAGTTTGCAGTTCAGTTTGGTTTTGGCTGGCGTACTCATCACAACTCCATTAGCAGTAGGCTATCCAAATATGCCTCTGGGTAAACTGCAAGTATCAGATATTCATTATACGTCCAAAAACTCTGCTGTGGAAATAGTATTACAGTAATGTTATTGCATTGCCCGTTTGTACTCCTCAAACTTCGGTAGCAGTGGGAATAGTTTTCATTCTGGAAATCCAAGAATAGAACATGTCTAGAAAATAAAGCAATATCAGTCACATCACTGAAGATAAAAGAAACATGCACTTTTGAAACTTTACTTTTGAAAGTGTCTGAAAATGATAATTAAATATCATTAGTTATTTTGTACTAAATCCAGCACTTGTGTGAGAATCATGTATCACATCACTGAATAACCAAATGTCCTGAAGGGTACATTAAGTAATGGACAGAATTTATTCAAAATGCATGTAAGGTACTTGTAAGATATGTGATTATCTGCTCATATATGCTTTACAAGGTATCAATTAATATTCTCTCTGAGTAGATATATTTTCCAGCGGACCTTGCCATAGTGTGGAAATAAGAAGAAAAAGGGGTATATTTTCCAATTAAAGAATCATTAGCCTTCATAGATGGTTTGCTATAAAATAAAAAGGCCCATTTTCCAAACTAATGCTACACAATAAACAGAAGTGAAAAGGAACTATAATAACTTTATAACCTGTGGACTTCAACTCCCAGAATTCCTGAGCCAGCCAAGTTTTGGAATTCTGGGAGTTGAAGTCCACTGGTCATAAAGTTGCCATAGTTGTTCACCCCTGCAATAAATAGGAGCACCAGATGAGAAAATTCAGTTTGCCTATGAAATGGTCAACCATTTTGGTCTTTTCTTAATTCTGATGATTAATATATTGCTTTTTTTGTTTTTGAAGAATTTTAATGTTAGATTTGTATCCTGGCCCTTTTATCTTTCTATTTTGGATTCCCATTGTCTCACTGCACAGCATAAAAGCAAACAGTTGCCACTTTTCACAATGCTATGCAGAATTTCACCAAACAAGATATTTCACAAAGGAGGGTCTGAAATGAACTCCAGTGGTGCTTTGCATTTTCCATAGTTTTATATTTCAAAGGGAGGCATAGTTTAGGGGAAAAGTTGCCCCAAGCATTGAGTTTGATGTTCAGTGGTAGAGCTCCACTACCATCAGAACATGAAAAGACAGCAACAAAGCCTTGAATGCATCTTTGAATTATCTTTTACTTAGTACTTTGATTGGTTATAGGTTTACATATTGTCCTTTTGCTACAGCACTATAAGAACTTTTCCCTTTATTCCTGATGTAAAATAAACATCAGGCCAGAATGGAAAGTGAAAAACAAAAATAAGGTGAAATTCAGGTACACCCTTTGAGAAACTTTTAAAGAAGACAATATAATTAATTCTCTCACTGGGTGAATATAAGAGAGACCAGATCCTGTGGGATCTCTGAGTCCATTAGAATTTTAAAGTGGCAGCATTGTTATTGCCTCAGTAAAGCTTCTGGCTGTGTCCCCAGTGAACATACTAGATATAAAAAGAAAATAATAGACTCCCACTGTGTCATGGCAGTACATTGCCTAAGGACCTTGAGGATCGATTCGAATAAACCTAAAGGGCTATATCACAGCGAAACTTTAATTACCTATTCACAGGCTTATACAGCTGGGACTCCATGTGTACATGGGTAATGGAGGCAAAAACTGACCCATTTTAAAGCAATCAATGAAGCAAAAGTTTTTAAAGACTCAAGACATTGACTTTGGGACTTCCCTGCTGAATATACAAAAGTTTCAAGGTAGAGGTAGAAGTAGAATGCTGTTTCCCCCCTCCTCATATGTATATTTAAAATCAGGCATTCAATGGATATATAAATCAGTCCCAGTTGTGAAGAGAGAAATGTTAATATTACAAAAAATTACTTGGCTGTAAGAGCCTGTCTGGGTACAAAAGACAAACAAGTTACACCACAGACGTACAGATGAGCAGCTTGCACCACAAGGTAGAGATGAGCTCCAAATGTAAAAACCCATTTTTAATCCTGCAAATCCATGCAGTAGAATAGCGTTAAATAATTTAAAATGGTGATTCAAGTTTCCTTAAAAACTGTGGTGCCGCAGTGGTTAGAATGCAATATTGCAGGCTAATTCTGCAGACTGCCAGCAGTTCAATCTTGAATGACTCAAGATTGACTCAGCCTTCCATCTTTCCAAGGACAATAAAATGAATACCCAGATGATTGAGGGCAATAAGCTGACTCTATAAATCACTTAGGACTGTAAAGCACTATAAAGTGTTGTATAAATCTAAGTGCTATTGCTATTCCTCAAGACAGCTTGCTTTTCTTTATTAATCTCCTGCAATTCTCAGCCGTAGAAGGAGCTGGTTCCATTTGTTTAAGGAACTTCAAAGTGATAGTCAACAAGCTGGCAGGCATTTCACTTTAATTAAAGATGAACCCCAAAATGTTTTTGCATTTTGATATAATTGTACACAGTCCCTCAAGAGAAAAATTATTTAGGAGCAATAAGTTTTACACTTTGCAAATTTCTAGTCCAGGATTTCTCAACCTTAGCAACTTTAAGATATGTAGGTTACAATTCACAAAATTCCTATCTGGCTGGAGAATTCTGGGAGTTGAATTCCACATACCTTAACATTGTTAAAGTTGACAAACACTGATGTAATCAAGAGTATCCAGCAGTGGGATCCTACCTGTTCCACCACCAATTTGGTGATCGCACACACCAGTGGTGGTATTCAGCAGGTTCTGACCAGTTCTGGAGAATTGGTAGTGGAAATTTTGAGTACTTCAAAGAACCATCAAATCCCACCTCTGACTGGAGATTTTATACTATCCTTCCCCTGCCATGCTCACCGAGCCATGCCCACAGAACCAGTAGTAAAAGAATTTGAATCCCACCAGTAGCACATACGCATCTAACATGGACACACCTAATGCACACACGCAGCTGTCCACATACCAGCTGAGGCCTGCAGTGCCAATCAGCTGAGAGGCTAAAGAAAAGAAAAGCACAGGGGTGGGTGAGAGGGCTGATCCTGCACTTTTCTCTTCTTTCTCTTCTCAGCTGATCATTGGAGGCTTTTTCTACCAGCAGTTCAGCTGAACCAGTAGCATACCACCACTGACTCAGTCCAGATATACAGACTATTATTGATATATATGCAACCATTTCTTTTTGGAGAAAGCAATTTGTCTGCAATTGCAGAGGATGGTGAAGGAAATTGGGGTTATCTCATTCCAATTTTAGGCCCATGCTCAACATGGGGATGATCTATGGCAGAACCAGGATAACGTAGTGTAATGTACCTGGTATCTGCATGATCTCTAGCCACTATTCAGTACCACCTGTCTTATAATCAGTGATTTCCTAAGCCATCTCTGAGAGTTCACAGTGGATGGCACTGTATTATTATTTTCCATCTTCCTAAGCCCCTTTATTGGGTAGCACTGAAATCTCAATGATTTCTTTACACCTATTCAACATGCACAAGAGGCCACTGTGTGATATTATGGAATCAGGTTTTATCAGATTCCTACCTGAATATATGATGTGGTATATGTGCTTTCCTGCTACTGGAAATTCCTGGATATAAACAAACAAATCAGAGAACACTGACACTTGAAGAGTTTTTTATTTCTGCAGAGACATATATTTTTGGCTTTAGATAGGTTGTCCTGCACCAGATGGCTGCCTGGATATCTATCCTCTGGTGTCCTCTAGGCTTAAAAATGGCTGACATTTTCCTTCTGCATTAGACAATTTGGAGTTAGAATGTTCATCGGATTCTAATTTTGTTCAGAAAACTAATAATCCAAGGGAGGGGGAAGTGTTGCTTCTATATATCCACTTTTCACACATAATTGATAAGTTTCTCAGAATTCACTCAGATAATGCTGTCAAAAATTACATCTGCAACCTAGTGAAGGGAACAGAATCTATGGGATATTAATCTTCTCTGGATGGCTAACAAATAATGTACATGAAGATGTCAATCAGAATAGAGCTGGAAGAGACCTTAGAAGTTTTCTGGTCCAAACTCCTGCTCAAGCAGGAGATCCTAGATAGATAGATGATAGCTAGATGATAGCTAGCTAGCTAGCTAGCTAGCTAGATAGATAGATAGATAGATATAGTTATCTATATATAAATAGATAAAGATCAAATAGATGTCATGAGAACCCAACAACTAATGTTGATTTAAAATATATTATTATAAAGTACCATTCACAATATTATAATGCTGTAGGTTTGGAAGGAGTTAACAGTAAGTTTATACTCTGCAGATATTCTTTTTTTTACCTTTGTAAATTAGGCAGAGGGCTTTTTAATTGAAAAGACCTTCAGGGCTCCTGCTGGGTATTTTAATATTTCATTGTATAAATGATGTATCATCATCTATATCCACAATGCTGACATTTAGAGCATGCTCCCCTTCAATGTATTTTTTTTTTAAATTAAATCCTATCTTTTAATGAATGGTGGTTAAATATGTCTGAAACAGCCTTGAAAATAGGCCCACAGAGGGTAGCATTTTTAAAATAATGCCTGAAGTTTTATAGTATATTATTCCAGCATGTAATTTTTCCCTCCACTGGCTTCTAATTAATTTACCAGCTATTTCTGTGTGCTGGTGTTTATATATAAAAAAATCAAAGTTGCAATATCTTCTCATCTTTCATCACTGAGAACCATAATATTTGGTCCTAAATCTGCATATTACCTCCTAAAAGCTTCAGGTGCAGACCTCAACCTCTTCCAGAAGTTGCCTCTGAATTAATTTTTAATGTGGCAAAAGGGACAGTTAATTAATTTCAAAGAAAAGGCAATTAATTGAGTGAATCAATCATGCACTGATATTTAAATGAAATAAATACATTTTTGTTTTTTTTACCCACTACTATTTTAGATTCTTAGGTTAGCATTTAAAGGCCAGGATGAACCATGCCTCTCCTTCCATCTATTCTTGGAAAGTATTCCTGAGAAGTGAAGAATGTCAAAAATATATACTAAGAATATATATCCTCATCAAGGTCTCTCATGGTTTGGAGGCAGGGGTGGGATTCAAATTGCTTAACAACTGGTTCTGTGGACATGGCTTAATTTGTGGGTGTGGCTTGCTGGCTGGGCATGAGTTGGTGGTCACATGACTGGCCTGGCAATGGCTTGGTGGTCATGTGACCTTATGGGCATGACCAACTCAATGTCACTCATGTCAAGGGGTGCCTTGACCTGCCCCTCCCCTCCCAGCCATTCCTTGTCATACCCAGCCTCAACTTTATAGTTCTGTAAAAATGTTGTTCAACCATTTTTTGACTTTATTATCTATGTACTATAGATGTACTTTCACGGACCACTGAAAAAAGGAAATGGCTCACATGCTTTGCTCAAGAGTGTGATAGGCAACAGGCTTTTAAGGGGCTGCCAGAAAGAGGGGGGGAATGTATTTTCCAAAGCACCAGAAGGCAAACAAGAAGCAATGGATGGAAACTGAACAAAGAGAGAAGCAAACTAAGATAAGGAGAAACGTTCTTGACAGTGAGAACATTAACCAGTGGAACTGCTTGGCCACCAGACAGTTCTGGGTGCTCCAAGTACTGGAGATTTTTTTCTCTGAAATGGTACAGGTCTCCCCAAGGTCCCTTCTAAGTGTTATTCTGTTATTCTGACACTTTTCCAGAACCTCTACTCAGAGTTTGGCACCTCAGTTTTCCTGCGTGAGCATGGTTTTGGACTAGAACCTTCCATAGTCACTTTCAACTCTGTTAAACACACATGTATTTATGTTCTGAAACCATAGACATATCAAGTCTGAAAAATATCTGGCAAGAAGAGGCAGTAATTATCACTCGGAGATGTAAGCGGTACACGGTTTGAGCTGGCAAAACATTTAATTATAGGATAAAAGATAGTCGGTAGCCAGCACTCTTATTATAAACGACATAATGCAAGAGGTGTGTTCTGTCTCTCGTCCCCCTTCCTTCCTATTTCTTTTTTTCTTTCTTTCTTCCTATTTCTTTTCTTTCTTTGATTTCTTTTCTCCGCTTCCTTCTTCTTTCTTTTTCTTTCTTTCTTTCTTTCTTTCTTTCTTTCTTTCTTTCTTTCTTTCCTGTTCTTTCTTGTCTTTCTTTCTCTCCCCTCTTCTTGCTTGCTCTTTCTCTCTCCCCTTTCTTCCTTTCCTTCTCTCTCTTCTTGTGTTTCTCCTCCCTTCCTCTTTCTTTCTTGCTTGCCCTCTCTCTCTCTCTGCTCTCGTCCTCTCTCTCTCTCCTTCTCTCTCTCTCCTTCTCCTCTCTCTCACAACACACACCACACAACACACCTTCTAAACACCTGCAATCTATGATGTTTTGTAAGGATCTCCTACTGGAGCAGGGATTGACTAGAGTTGACCTCTGAGATCCCTTCAACCCAAGATTGCTATGCGTTTCAAGAGTCTTCTGAAGTCAGGGTTTTGGTGCCTTACCCTTTCCTCTCCTTTTTTTTCTCCCTCCCCCATGTATATATCCCATTCATGTATTCTCATTCGTTTCTCCTCCTCCTTCTCTTTCTTTTCTTCATTTTCTTCCTTGTTCTTTTCCATCTCCATCTCTCCCTTTCTTTTTCCTGTCCCTTTTCTTCCTTTCCGGCTTTCCTTTCTCTTTTTGCTCTCTCATCCTTTTCTCTCTTTTTCTCTCTCTTTCTCTCCCTCTCTCTCTCTCCCCTCCTTTCTGCCCTGTCTCTCTATGGCTCTCTCTCCAGCCCCATCTCTCTCTCTCTCTCTCTCTCTCTGCGCTCTCTGCTATCCTCCTCTTTGCGCGTTTCGTTTCGCTCTTTATGCTTTCTTCCTTTTCTACTCTTTCCCCCCCCGTCTCTGTCCTCGTCTCTGTCTTCTGTCTCTGTCTCTGTCTCTGGTCTCTGTCTCTGTTCTCTGTCTCTCTCTCTTCCTCTCATCTCTCTCTCTCTTCTCTCTGTGTATTATGTATGTCTCCCTTCAAAGGCCACAGCTGGGCCAAGCCGACAAGGTCTCCATGGCACTCGTTCTTTCGCACACTTCTTTCATATTCTTCAATTTTGGATTCCAACTGGCTCAACAATGATCGCCAGCTGTAGTGGAAAGGTGTCCTTTTGTGGCAACCCTTCTTCTCCTCTCGTGACTAGCCACTATGTTTTGGGCAGGGGTTTCACACACTATGACCGCTCCTCAAGCGAGTGCCGCCCATCCTCTGCCAGTTTTTCTATCTTTGTGGCACTCCGCTTGAGGAGCGTCCAACTACACGTGAACCCCTGCCCCAGCCACAAGCACTGCTGGTTCATGACAGTCTAGACAGGAGAGGTAGAAGAAAGGTCACTTCCACTGTGGCTGGAAATCATTATTGAGCCAGTCTGAATTCCAAAATGAAGAAATGAAAGAAGTAGCAGAGAGCACCAAGGAGAGATTTCTTGCTTGGTTCAGCCTCAGCTTTGAGGGAGACACACAGAGAGATAGAGAGAGGGGGAGAGAGTGGTGGCAGTGCATCCTGGAAATCCACTGGTCATGGGGAATTTCCTTGGGCAGATTTGGTGGCAGCAGCAGCAGAGCACACTGGGGCGTCCCCCCGGCTGGATTCTGCAGCACCAGGGGGAGAAGGAGAACACTGCCTTCTTTCCCAGGCAGCGCAGCCATGGCCTTGCAGTGGGGAGAGGCAGCTAGCTAGCTAGGTCGTACAAAGCAATCCAGGCAAGCCCGGGGATGGGGGAGGGACAGCACAGCAGCCTAGACTGGCCCAGGAGTTAACTTGACTGGGGCTTGCTTCTAGGCTCATTCACCCAGGGAGATCACGCCTGTGGTGGAAAGCAGGCAGAATGCAACCGAAGGCAGATGGAAAGCAGGTTAGCAATGGCAGGTGAGATGAAGAATGACTAGGTAGGGTGGGGCAAGTTGGCAGGCAGGAAGGGGTGGGGCCAGCCAGGGGTACAATTTACTGGTTCTCTGAACTCTGAAAAATCATAACAACCAGTTCTACCAAACCAGTCTGAGACAGAAGAATCCCACACCTGCTTGGAGGAACTTTATCTTGGGCAGCAGCAATGTAGGAAAATTGTCAGCCCCAAACCCAGGGATGATTCTAGGCAGGAAAGCCGGTGTGGCTTGGCATGGACAGTGAGACAGAGTCCAAGTTCCCTCTCTAAGTTCCACAATTATTCAGATCTGGACAAAGATGTGTCTTCCCATAAGGCTGAAAGAACTTTAAATGCATTTTGAAACAAGCATACATAGTTTCACTTAACATAACAGGAAACACAGCTTATGGTAGATAAGATGCAGAAGTTATAAACATAATAATGTTGATTTAAAATACTTGTTGTAAGAACCATTTGCAAATATCATGCTGTGGGTTTGGAAGAAGTTGTGCACATATTCTGTTGTAATGAACACATGTTCAGCTTTAAATTAGTGATTTCTTTATCATGGTTTCCACAAATCTGTAAAAGCCTGCTAAGGTTTGCCTCTTATTTCTGTCATTTCAATATAGGAATCATTAAACGAATCATCAGAGTTATCAGAATCTGGATCAGCAGTGACATAGGAAAGTCCAATTGAGTTCAATCATTTTCTTGCTTGTATCCAATGGACAGAACCTTGCCAAATGAAGGCTATATCTTAAGGCCCTGTCACACTGCCCAACGGATGCAAAACGTTAGTAAAAAGGACACAACGGACGAGCAAAATGTT
>BHFT01038667.1:0-11956 GCA_004320025.1 Laticauda laticaudata
TTCATTCATTCATTCATTCATTCATTCATTCATTCATTCATTCATTCATTCATTCATTCAGGCTGTTATTTCCCAAAGTTTGCCAAATTAGAAAACAGTAAACAGCTCCCCAAAAGAGTGAAGAAAAATTATTTTAAGCCTCTAAGATAACAGTGTGAAAATGGAACTGAAAATTAAGATAATTCATACAGAGCTCTGAGTTTAGAGTAGAACACAAGGCACCAGAGGTTCTGCTTGCAAACATCAGCTGGAAGAACGAAGTCTTCATGACTTTTTCATGAAAAGAAGGACTAGGGGGGGACAGGATAGCAGTCTTCCAATATTTGAGGGGCTGCCACATAGAAGACAGTGTCAAATCATTCTCCAAAGGATCTGAAGGCAGGATAAGAAACAATGGATGGAAACTAATCCAGGGGAGAAGCAACCTGGAACTCAGGAGGAATTTTCTGACAGTGAGAACAATTAATCAGTGGAATAACTTGCCTCCAGAAGTTGCAAATGCTCCAACACTGGAGGTTTTTAAGAAGAGACTGGACAACTATTTGTCTGGAACGGTATAGGGTTTCCTGCTTGAGCAGGAGGTTGAGCTAGAAGACCTCCAAGGTCCCTTCCAACTCTTGTTATTCTGTTACTCTTCTGAAGTTGGTAGATCTGTTGATGTGGGGTGGAATGTAGTGTGGATTCCCAGGAGGGAGGAGCTGCATCTCAAAGGAGGATGAGCCAGCACAGTTTAGACTGTGTGAGAAAGAGGGTGAAGACAGATCCTTCGTAATAGTTTCCAGAATGTCCTTTTTGTGGTCCCAGCAGTCTACTTTAGTCTGGCCAGAACAATAAAGGAAACTGCTTCGAGAAGAACCTCAATGGGTCTTTGGTGGGAGCTAGGCAGAACTTGGCAAAGGGATTAACTTCAAAGGGCCAGGAGTTCTACCCGTTTGGAAGAAGTTTCACTTCAGGGCTCCCATGCCTTCACCTCTCAGGTGGACATCAAAAGGACCAGGAGAGACATGATAGTAGTGTTCCAGAATTTCAGGGGTTGCCACAAAGAAGAGGGAGTCAAGCTATTCTCCAAAGCATCAGAAAGAAGAATCAGAAGCAATGGATGGAAACTTAATTAAAGGAGAGAAGCAACTTAGAACTAAGGAGAAATTTCCTGACAGAACAATTAATCAGAGGAACAACTTGCCTCCAGAGGTTGTAAATGCTCCAACACTGGGAGTTTTTAAGAAGAAACATTTGTCTGAAGTGGTGCAGGGTTTCCTACTGAGGCAGGGGGTTGGACTAGAAGACCTCCAAGGTCCCTTTGAACTCTATTCTATTCTATATTATATTCTATGCTCTATTCTACTCTGGTCTATCTATTCTACTTATTCCATTCCATTCCATTCCATTCCACTCCACTCCATTCTCTATTCTATTCTATTCTATTCTATTCTATTCTATTCTATTCTATTCTATTCTATTCTATTCTATTCTACCCTATTCTCTTCTATATTCTCTTCTCTTCTCTTCTCTTCTCTTCTCTTCTCTTCTCTTCTCTTCNCTCTACTCTACTCTACTCTACTCTACTCTACTCTACTCTACTCTACTCTACTCTACTCTACTCTACTCTACTCTCCCAAGCAGCAGAATCAACTGTTTGGAAAAGACTGTCTCCAAAATCTCTGTGCTCAAGGCTTCTAGAACTTCATAGGTTAATCCTGGCACCTCAGGTTCTTTTTTGAATCCTTCAGCTCTTAGATGAAGGTCTGTTGCTTCCATTGTGGCCTTTTCTTTGTGTGTCTCTCTCTAAGCTTCCAAAATTTCTGCTCTGTTCTAGTTGTGTCCCATATTTCAAGAATGGATCAACTTTATCAATGTGCAACTTCAGACCCTCAACAGTAAGTTTTCTTTGATTGCATAGGTGCACCTCGGGGTCTTTGGGCAAACTTGACTCTTGAGGGGTCCCAGGTGGTCTCTTGAGCTTGGTAGTTTTATTGCAGGCATTTCATGACCCAACTAGGGAACATCATCAGTGCTAGAAGGGAGGGAGGTTTATAGGAAGGAAGAGGAGGAAGGGGGGAGTAGAAGGGGAAGAACTGAGAGGAGAAGCTATTTGAGCTTAGATGTTTTCTTGCAGGTGTTTCATTACCAAACTTGGGCACATCATCAATGTTAGAAGGGACTGTGGTTTGCAGAGAGGAGGAGGAGGGAGACTGTAGGGTCCTTGATGCTCTCTGAGCTTGGTTATTTTCATGCAGACCTTTCATGACCCAACTAGGGACCCTCATCAGTGTTAGAAGGGAGGAGGAGGAGGAGGAGGAGGATGTTAAAGTATTAAGATTTAATAGCTGACCAGCTGCTGTAAGGCTGATGCAGTGAGGATGAATCAGCATGGTTATTGCCACTTTAAGATTGAGGATGGGTCCCACAGGGTTTTACCACTTTAAGAAGCTGTATGCATAAATGAGGTCATTAGAGGGAGGACCTCTCTCTCCTTGTGTTCTGTCTCCATTATGGTTCTCCCTGCAGAGTAAAAAAGATGGATTGCTTGCCAGGTATTTGCTTACCAAGTATATTGTATGTATGCCTTGCATATAAACCACTATTAAACAACAAAAGCACCTGTGTGCTATGTTGTGCTCCTGGGTTACCTCACAATAGTAGTAACGCTGCAAACACTCTGACAGAGGAGGAGGAAGAGGAGTGTGGGTGGGTCCTTAGTGTTCTCCGAGTTTGGCTATTTTCTTGCAAACGTTTCATTGCCAAAGTAGGTAACCTCATCAGTGCTGGAGGAGAGAAGAGGACTTGCTGAAAGGAGGAGGAAGAGGACTATATAGCCCTTGGTCCAGCTGGGGCATGGCTTCCAGTTGGAAAGGGAAGGCAGAAACAACACAATAATACAAGAGCAACTGAGTTGGAAGGGGCCGTGAAGGTCTCCAGAAACCCCAGTGGGGACTGGCCCTCCAACCCTGTGTAGGGCAAGGGTTAGGGTTAGTGTGGGTTAGGGTTAGACCTGGAATGTAACACAAATGGAACAAAATCCAAAACATAAATAATTGTCTTTTAATACCTCCAACTTGGCCCCACTGTTCAATAATTTGCAGTTGGAGATAAAACGTGCTCAAAAATAGTCTTCAAAAGAAAGCAATACAGTCTGAACTTAATGAGCAGATAGAGGTGAAATAAAAAACCAAAAACAAACTACAATGAAGGAATTTCCACAACAGACCAGGATAAGTAATTACCAACATCAAGGAGATAACAAGGTGCAGTCTGTTGGAAGGATGCCAACCAAGTTAAATTCAGCCCAAAATAACATACGCTTTGCTTCTGGCAACGCTGTGTTGTAATCGTTTCTCTTAGATACTCGTCTCCCCAACTGCAGCCAATGAGGGGATCATGGCCGCTTCCTCTCGATTCCTCCCTGCATGCCCTAGGATGGAGAGGGGATGGGTCTGGTTCTTCCTCTGACTGCCCAGCCAGCCTCTGCCCTTCCCTAGCCTCCTCCACAACCAATGGAGCCACACTTCCACTCCCTGTCAGCTGTTCCTCCTCTCCCTCAGAGTCCGACTCTACCAAGGGCATGATAATTAGAATTAGGATTGCTCCCTTCTCNACAAGAGAAGGCGGCACAGGGAGATGAAGGGAAGGAACAGAGGCTCACATTCAAGTCCCCCCCCCACTGCTCCCCACTCAACCCCCTGCATTTTGCTTCTTTTTTTCAGATAAAGTCTTCTTTGGGCACTTGAGCAGTATCCACACCGCCCTCTCCACCATGCCGATTTCGAGTGGACATTTTTCCGAGTTGGATTTGAAGGTCGGTCATGACACGGGGTGGGTAGGTCTCCTACTTAGGCGGGAAGGGTTGGACTAGATGACATACAAGGTCCCTTCCAACTCTTATTTGTGAATCTTCCTCTTGGTCCTTCCTGCTTCCCTCCAACCTCTCCATTGCCTCCCGCACCCTGAAAGCTGGAATCCTGCTTCTGCTTAAAAAAAAAAAAAAGCATCTTTTTTGGAGACCCTCCCCCATGTACCAAGTGGGGGGGGGAGGGTTGGACTAAATGACCCTGTGATGCCTCTGGAGAGCCAGAGCTACCCATTCCAATAGAAACATTTCTGGTCTAAACTCTCTCTCTCTACATATATATTTTGGCTAACCATCTCTTCCATCCATACCTTTATCTCCCACCAAAACTCTTTTGCTTTTACACATTTCCACCACATGTGATGGTAGGTCCCTATCATCATGCTGATTTCCCAACATTCCAACATGATACATTTTTACTTATTTTAGCCAATCTTGTTGGAGGGAGATACAATGTGAGTTCCTTAGCAATGGAAGTTCTAGTCGTGATTATGGGTTTGGGGTAGGTCGATTATACAGTAAATCGAGGGCCAACCACAATGATGACAAATTGCTGGGGGGCAAAAAAAGATGCACACACACAAAAATGACAATTTGCCAGGTGTCAACAAAACCCCAAGAGGATCATTTCTGACTTTCTGTCTCCTGCATTTCCAGGACAAGCCATTCCCAGGTTTCTTCCTCAAGTGGCTCTTCGGTCGTAAGTTCTTTGTGGTCTCTTCTTCCCTTCCACACCCAGGCCTCCCAAAGGACTACAAGTCCCATCATCCAAACAAGCTAGCAGATGGGGAAGAGAGGGACCCCTCTCTTCTCAATCACAAAAATGCTTTTTATTTGGGGGGGGTGTGTGTGTTAAAAAATGCTGCTCCGTTTGTGCACAAAGCAGGAAGGTTGTGTGAACGGTGGCTTCTGGTCAACTTTGGTGAGATACAGGAATGTCTCCATCTCTTTCTCTCTCTTTCATTTTTTCCCCTCTGTCTCTATTTCTGTCTTTGTTTCTTTCTTTCTTTGTTTCTCTTTTCTCTCTCTGCGTGTGTCTGTTTCTGTTTCTTTTTTCTGTGTGTTTCTGTCTGTCTTTTTCTGTTCCTTTCTTTCTTTGTTTCTAATTTTCTCTGTCTGTTTCGCTGTTTCTGTGTTTCTTTTTTGTCTGTCTGTTTCTGTCTTTTTACTGTGTCCGTTTCAGCTCCTTTTTTTCTGTTTTTTTCTTTCTCTCTTTTTTTCTCTGTTTCTGTCTCTGGTTTTTTTCTGTTTGTTTCTTTTTTCTGTGTCTGTTTCTGTCTCTCTTTTTCTGTTTCTTTCTTTCTTTCTTTCTTTCTTTCTTTCTTTCTTTCTTTCTTTCTTTCTTTCTTTCTGTTTGTTTCTTTTTTGTCTGTCTCTTTCTCTTTCCATTTTTGGTCTGTCTCTTTCTGTCTGTTTTTTATTATCTCTCTCAGTTTCAGTTTTTTTTTCTCTGTGTGTTTTTTTCCTGTCTGTCTCTCTCTTTTTCTCTGTGTTTCTGTCTCTTTGGGGGTTTTTTTTGTCTGTTTCTGTTTCTTTTTTCTGTCTGTCTCTTTATTTCCTTTTTTTTTTCTGTCTCTGTTTCTGTGGTTTTTTCTGTTTCTTTCTCTTTGTTTTTTTTCCTCTGTGTATCTTTTTGTTTTTTTATCTGTTTCTGTCTCTCTCTTTTCTTTTTTCTTTCTTTCTGTCTTTCTCTGTTTGTGCTTTTCTCTCTCTCTTTCTCTGTCTCTCTCTGTCTTTGTCTCCATCTCTTTCTCTCTTTTGGTGCATGTGTGTGTTTGTGTGACTACATGAACAAAAGGGGTAGAGCTTCAACTGCAGGGAAACAAACGGGCAACCAGTGCAGTTTGCACAACGGTGGAGCCAATGCACCATCTGAGGGGGTCTCCATAACTGTGTGCTGCCTCGGCATTCTGCCCCACTTGCAGCTTCCAAATACCCTTCAAGGGCAGCCCCAGGTAGAGCACACTGCAGTAGTCCAACCAAGACACGACCAGGGCATGAAACGATTGTCCTCCTTCTCTGCAGGGGCGAAGGTCAAGCCGAAGACTGACTGAGATGCCCCAGCAAGCCACCGGCGAGGTAAAAATGCACAAAAATTGAGAGTTGTGGTTATCTTCAGAGCTTGAAAATTGCACTTCTTCCTGTAATTCATGCGCTATGTGGGGCTCCCCTGCGTGGGGCTCTTTCTCACATACACACAAACACACACGTACGTTGTTGCATTTCTCTGCCACAGAGGCTCCCCTTTCTCCTGGATGCTGGACTCCTGAGCTTCGTACAAGGGACGCCATGCCTTCAGGAGCCTGGGCGCCCCTCGCCTGCCCGTGGACGCCTCGTGCTGCAAACATCTGGAAGGCTTCCTGTCCCAGCTGTTGACTCTCTTTGCAAACTCACCTGGGTCGAAACGCACCTCAGGCAAAATAAAATGCATGAATTTTAAAAAAAAAGATAGATGACTAAATGGCTTAAATGGGACGACGGTTTGATGGGTGCAAGCGCCTAATCCCAACGGGTGTCAAACTCCATTTCATTGAGGGCAGCATCCGGGCTGTGTTTGGCCATTGGGGGGGGGGAGAAGAATGGGGGGGGCGTCGCCATTGGTGGGCGTGGCCAGCTCGACATCACTCGTGTTGGGGGCACCTGTGGTGGGCAAATGCGAAGGCAGGACTTCCCTCGGATCCTCCCTCACTCTCAGTATAATCTCTTTCCTTCCTTCTATTCTCTTCCCTACCACTCTCCCTTTCCTTCCCTCCCTCTCCCTTCCTCCCTCTCTCCCTTCCTCCTCCCCTCCATCTTCCTTCCCTTCCTTCCCTCCCTCCCTCTCTTCCCTTCCTCCCTCTCCCTTCCTTCCCAATTCATTCTCCTTCCTTCCCCTCTCTCCCTTTTTCCTTCCTTGCTCTTTCCCTGTCCTTCTTTTCTTCCCTCTTTCCCTTTCTCCTTTCCTTTCCTGTCCTTCCTTGCATGCAAAAGGGGGAACATTTCTCCATTTTTGGGGGTTTGGTTTTGCTAACCCTCTGCCAGCGAAAACGGAGCCCTGGGGAGGAGGGGGCACATGACCTAATCGGTTAGCAAAATCCAATTTACAACCAGTCTGTGGTTTGAACGAAAACAGATTTGTGCAGCGTTTGAATGTCTTAACCTGGTATATTTTACACACTGGGAGCTGGTTGTGATGCTCACACCACAATGCTAAGAATGCACCTTGTGTTTTGGGCCCGACAACGCCGCTAATCCTCGGCTTACAATTCAGATGGTATTTTCCATTGCTAAGTAAGGGGGCTTGTTCCGTGAACCGAGACTGATTTTACCATTATTTTTTGCTAACGGTTGTTAAGCAAATCGTTAAGTCTGCCAACCTGCTTCCAGATGCTTTAAGGAGGCTGAATTTCCACCCCGCAGCTTTGGGTATTCAGATACATCCTGCCTGATCATGGAGGCCCTACTCGAGTCTTGCAACCTAATTGTTGAACCAAGCATTTTCAGCCTTCCAGATGTGCTGGAATGTCTACCATGGTGTAATTTTACAGGCCAGCTATATAACAGCGCAGAACTAACTGGTGATTGGTCCTCACAGTTACTACTTTTGGGATATGCTACAACAATCCTAACTGTGGGGACCAGTCATAAATCATGGTCACAAGTGTTCTGTCCGAGGCCTCCCCCAAAAAGCACTAAGTTAATTCTGAGTCCCGGCAAATACCTCTTTTATTACATTAATGTGAGTTTATTTCATTCACGAGTCAGGCAACAGCTTGGCAAACAGCCTTGCGAAGGTAGACTAATGAGCTCAGACCTTTATCAATCCTGGAAGGCTGCCTGGTAAATAGTTCCACGCTCAGTGCTGGCAGGGAAGGGCTGGGTTACACACAGGGGTGGGATTCAAAATTTTTAACAATCAGTTCTGTGGGTGTGGCTTAGGTGGTGGGCATGGCTTGGTGGTCATGTGACTGGCTGGGCGTGGCCAACTCAACATCACTCACATCGAGGCACACGCATCTCCTCGCCTGGCCTCTCATGACTGTGGGGATGCTGCAACAGTCGTAAGAGTGAAAAATCGTCATAAGTCACTTTTTTCAGTGCCATTGTAACTTTGAATGGCCACTCCACACAAGCGAAGTACCAGCAAAGGAGGGGGAAAAAAACTCCAGAGAGGTTCCTGAGACAGGAAGTCTAGTCCTGCCAAGAATGTAAAAAGGGTTAACGGAGAGGCAGTTTCTGTCAGCGACACCAGAATGTTTCCTTCCTGCCTTCCTTACAGGATTAGGCCAGTAATTTCTTCTAACAACCGGTTCTCCCAACTACTTAGAAGGTTAACAGCCGGTTCTAGCGAATAGATGCGAACTGGTAGAATCCCAACCCTGGTTACACAGGCAAATCTTCATGAGGCTGGAACAAACGACCAAACGAGCGAGTTGTTTCCTGCAAAAGCCCCCTCCTCTTTTGCTTCTCTTTTAATCCTGATGGGAGGAGCCATTCATTATCCACTTGTGGCCTTACTCCCAACTCGACCCTTAAGTGCCTTAAGTGTTTCCTTCCTTTTGGCAGCTCTGTGCATGTGCAAGCTGGAAACCTGTTCCAGAAGCTGCCCAGCCTCACTGCAGCTTGAGCCCAAAGGCAGCTGATGACTCTGAGATGGCCCTGGCTCCATCTCTGCCTCTGATGCAGAGTCCTCGTCCGAGCCTTCCTCAGCCTCCAGGACTGGCCTGGGTTCCTCCCCAACCTCCACACTACTGTCCGACTCAGCTGCCCGCTCTGCCAGCTGTCAGTAGGCCACAACACTATGATCAAAATGCAGGTGATTGGAGACCAACATGACGTTCTAAAGCCATGTGACCGTAACGATTGACGAGTTGTGTAACCATTCCGGACTCACTTATGGTCGTAAATGAAGGACTCCCCTGGGTTGATTCTTCCAGCAGAGGATGGACAGATGTTGCATTAAATGGCAGCAAAATCAAAGAAGGAAGTCCTTGAAAGCTATTTTTGCAAACGTTAATTTATTTAGTCCACTGCTTTCCATCCCAACCTCCGTGGATGAATTCCAGCAGCTTCCATCAACCACAAACTCCCATCATCCCTAAGGAGCCAAAAGACGGGCTACTGGAGGGCGCCTGCTTGGAGAAGGAGAGCCCCCTGCCCCAAAATTATTTACATAATATACCACCTGAGCCCTCCCAAATCTTACAAGAGGACAGTGGGCTACTGGCCAGCCTTGTGAAGTCCACTAGTTCTCATCCCGGAGAGTCTGTTGGCTCTGAAGCCAACAGACGTATGTCTGAGACGAAGGGGGAAGCGTCCAGGAGCATGGAAGTGTCCACATGTAAACCATCCCTGGAAAAAAAGTGGACAACGGGCAGGAACACCCTGCACTTCTGAATGCATCCATTGATGGACAAAGCATGGATTCCTTGCTTTCAAGGTCCTTTATCCAGCCCTGTAGCTTGTCTTCATGCCTCCCTTCCTGCCTCTGCTTCAGATAACAACGCCAGACAGTTCGGTTGGGTGAACAGCCTCTCGCCAAGGGATGCCCAGCCAGGTGCAGCAGCTGGCGTCCAAGGTTTTCGCTAGTCATCAGTCCTTGGCTGCTCCTCATTGTCTTGAGAGTGCAGAAAATCCGCCCCCATCACCAGTGGCTGCTTTGCGGGCGGCCTCTGCCGAGGCTGGAGACGAGCTGCCCCTCAGCGTGGTTCGGCAGATCGGGGTGCCCTTCAGGGTCAGAGAGGAGGACGAGGAGATCTGGGACGGGAGGAAAGAAGGTAGAAGAGGTCAATCACCAGGTGACAGGGAGTTCTAGTCCCACCTTAGGCATGAAAGCCTGTTGAGTAACTTTGGGCCAATCCCCAGGAGACGAAGAGTTCTAGTCCCACCTCAGCCATGAAAGCCTGTTGGGTGAGCCCATCCCCGGGAGACAGTGAGTTCTAGTCCTGCCTTAGGCATGGAAGCCCGTTGGGTGGGCCAATCCCTGGGAGATGGTGAATTCTAGTCCTACGGCCAGCTGGGTGACTATCAGCCAGTCCCTCTCTCTCAGCCCAACCCACCTCACAGGGGTGTTGTGGGGAAAACAGGAGAAGGATAATTAGGTGTGTTTGCCTCCCTGAATTACTTGTTTAGGCAGATTAAAAAAAAATAAATGAATACAACTGTTCGGTCTCCCCTTCTCTGTGCAGCAACAGCCACCCTGAGCAAACCCTGATCTCTTCTGCAGAAAGCTGGGTCCATGAAAATTGTAATTCCCAGTGAAGTAGAAACACCCCTCCTGGCAGAAGCAGAGGCCAGTCACCTCCCCGTTGCCCTTGGAGGCTTGCAACGCCCAATTTCAGAGCTCTCTCCTGCCCAGGCCAGCCCTCCTTCCTTGCTTCAGGCCTCACAAGCCGTGAACTGAAGGCACCAAGGGTTCCATTTCTGGCCTGCAGCCCTTGCTCTGCTTGCCTTTCCCTTCCCATTCCGTGGCCACTGGTGGACAACACGGGTAGTCCTTGACTTATGACCACAACGGAGTCCCACAGGTCTGTGGCTGAGTGAGGCACTTCTGAAGTGAATCTCACCCCAAATTTTTACGACCTTTCTCGCCGCAGTTGTTCAGTGAATCGCTGCAGCTGGTAAGTCAGTAACCCGGTCATTAAATGGATCACATGGTCGTTAAGAGAACCTGGCTTCCACCCCCCGTGGACTCGGCTGGTCAGAAGGTCGCAAAAGGGGATCAGCTGACATGGCGAACCGTCATAAATGTGAGTCAGTTGCCAAGCGTCCGCATCTAAATCCCTTTGTCAGGGGTCCAACAAATCCACCCCCTTTCGAATCTAGTCGCGTCTCTCAGAGTGTTCTGACCCAAACCTGCTTCCAAGAGAGCAAACATAAGACAAAGGTAACAGCACAACCTTTGACTGTTTCATTTAGGAATCCTGTTTCTTCACAGATAAAAGGCTGCTTCCAACTAACTAGCTCCGACAAGAAAGAGCCTTGCCAAGTTTTTGCAAGGCTGCCAAGAACACCAGATAAAGTTCCTAAACAATAAATCAAACACCAACTCAGATATTCCTAACATCCACAAGGCTTCTTTGCTTCCTGCAAAGAACTCCGGTTTCTCAGCTGGTTTTTACCTCTTAAGGGAGGGGCCATTACTTTGAAGCCTTTCTCCTGAGTCGCCCGTGCTGCTGCACTTGCTCTTCCTTTCGAGCAGCCCTGCATGCATGTGTAGTGGGCACAGGCTCCTCGGGGGCCTCTTCCTCACTGCTGCCAGCCTCCACAAGCTCCGAAAGCAGCATTCCCCTCCCGGATGGTCCTGGCCCCATCCCTGCATCCCACGCAGGCCCCTCATCTGAGTCCTCGCTCTCTGAGACCTCAGCCATCCTCATCTGCTACCAGCGAACCACAACACAGAGTAAAAAAAAAATTAGAAATGGCCATGTCGGCATTACCTGGGTGCAGCCAACTCTGAGACACGTAATTTATTTCCCCCTTGACCCTGGCCTTCCCTCCACCCCCTGGATGTATCTTCTCCAATGGGACACATCCATAGCCAAGAGTCATCAATCATGCTCTCCAGTAATAATCGTGCGTGCCAACAGCTTCGGCTGCCAAGGCGATTATCTGAGGCATTTAAGGAATGCACTGCTTTCCTCACTCTCTTTTGCTGGCAGCTAAAAAAACCAAAGAAGTATTTTTTTTGTGACCTGTGACCTTGGGGATACTACAACAGTGTGAAAAATGGTCAACAGTTTTTTGGAGTGGTGTTGCATCTTTGGAACAGTCACGAAACAAACAGTTGTAAGTCGAAGTCTATCTGTAAGGTGATTTTTTGGGGGGGTTGTCTGTATGAAATAAGAGGACGTTTTCATGATTAGGTATCATGCTGCACCCTGGACATTTTGGGGAATTGCACCCTTCCTCTGTCCATCAAGAACAATCCAGAAGGTGGGACTTCCGGTCTTGAGCTTCTTCAGTGACAGACCGAAACCTCGTCTCTCCGAGGTTTTGATCCGTGCTCACCGCTGGAGCGCCCCGAGCGGGCTGATTTTGGGGCTAAGCCACCCCGTAGAGGTGGTGAAGAGGGGGGAGACTGCCTGCAGGGTTTAGGAGAGCCGCATCTCTCCTCCCCAGCTGGCCATT
>BHFT01038670.1:0-29268 GCA_004320025.1 Laticauda laticaudata
TAACTCCAAATCCAGACCTCCATAGGTTGCTAAATTTGATTTCCATTGATAATTTTTGTGTGATTGTGTTGTCAGCACATTCAACTATGTGATGAACAACTTATTTAATAAGAATATTTCACTCATTCAGATCTAGGATGTCTTATTTTTGTGTTCCCTTTACTTTTTTTGAGCAAATATATGTTTTTTTAAGTTTATGTATGGTATTCAGCTTTGTCTGGGTATTTTCCCATGTCATTATAACAAGGGTTCATTTAGTGACCATTCAAAATTACAACGGCACTGAAAAAAGGGACTTAGGACCGTTTTTCACACTTAAGACCGTTGTGGCATCCCCCGATCGAAATTCAGGTACTTGGCATCTGACTCATATTTATGATGCTAGGCTCTTATTGTGGCCTGTCAGCTGCCGGCCCCTCCAGCATCCAAATTGGAGGAGGAGGAGGTGTGAGAGTCAGGACCAGGGCAACCTGGGAGCTCTGAGGGGGAAGTGGGAATGGAGCTGGCACAGAGACAGAGACAGAGACAGAGGCAGAGCCTGGGCTGTCCGTCAGCCTTCAGATCGACAGTCAACAGCCCGTCCAGAGGTGGCTGATGAGGAAGAGGAGGAATAGCCGGGTACAGTGCCTGACTGCAGATGCACAGAAGGCAGAGGAGAGGAGACCAATGGAAATCTTTGGGCCGGTCCTTGGGATGGAAGAGCCAACGCTGCTAGCAAAGCCCCACCCTAGCTCTGGGGATAAAAGGCAGGGGGTGGAGATGAATAGGTGTGCCAGACAACTATTCATCTCCCCTGCAGACAGACTTGTTAGCCTGCAGTGAGAAACTTTTTGCTGGAGCTAAATAAAGGAATCTTTTAAGTTCACTTCAGAAGGTTTGTCGTGTTTGGGGAGCCGGGTCAGAACAGCTCTGCTCCCCTTAACCAAGAGGCTGGCCCAGCCCATACCTGTCAATAGGCTTAATGATGAAAGGGATGGCCGTAAGCCCAACGGCCGTTGTTGTCCATTTCCTAACTGGGAGTGGCCAGCGGGTCAAGCTGCCCATGAGGAAGAGGGACCCTGCGCAGATGCGATTGATGGTGAATCCAGGGATGGCCACTGAGGCTAGGGCTTGCCAGATGAACGTGTCCACCACAGCCACGGCCGCCTGCATGGCCCTCCCTTCCTCCTGAGGGTTTGCCTGGTCAAAAGGAAGATTTAGAGACTTATTCTTTATTTCTCCTTATTGAACAAATCACTGTAGCCTCCTTCCACGGTGGTCTCTCACATGCCAGCTGGGCAGTGGTGGGATTCACATTGTTTTTACTACTGGTTCTGTGGGCGTGGCTTGGTGGGCATGGCAGGGGAAGGATACTGCAAAATCCTCATTCCCTCCACCCCACTAACCTGCTTTCCAGCTCCATTCTCCTGTGCAGGGCAACCAATGAAGAACCAGCCAATCAGTTGGGACTCGATGGGAGGCAGAGAAGAGATGGGGTTGGTGGGGCCAGTCAGAGATGGGATTGGCCGGTTCTCCAAACTATTCAAAATTTCCGCAACCAGTTTTCCACAATCGGTCAGAACCGGCTGAATACCACCTCTGCGGCTGTGGAATTCTGGGAGTTAAAGTCCACGGATCTTAAAAACTCACCGAGGTTGGAAAAAACATGATTTTCCTACACGAGGAAACCTGTCCCAAGGATGTGACCCTCCAGCCTTCATACTTACAGCTGCCATGGCTTTTTTACCCTTGTCGACCGCATCTGCTGTCACATAGGTCGTGGCCACGCCATAACTGGCCCAGACCACGGAGACGGGCACCAAAGCCCTAAAAGATTCTCCCACTTCATTAGCGTAGCCTGCAACAAACAACAAAGCACCTTCAGCTTCTTCTGTCCTAGGCCTCCCCAAAAAACACTAAGCCAATTCTGAGTCCCAGCAAAAACCTCTTTTATTACATTAATGTGAATTTATGTCATTCACAATCAGCCAACAGCTTGGCAAACAGTCTTGTGAAGGTATACTAATGAGTTCAGACCTTTATCAATCCTGGAACGCTGCCCAGTAAAACTCCACACTCAGTGTTAACAAGGAAGGGCTGGGTTATAACAGACAAATCTTCACGAGGCTGGAATGAACGAACGACTCAACGAATTGTTTCCTACAAAAGCCCCCTCCTCTTTTGCTTCTCTTTTAATCCCTATGAGGGGGGCCATTCACTGTCCACCTGTGGCCTTACTCCCACGTCGACCCTGAGTTCTTAATTGTGCCTTCCTTTTGGCAAAATTTCCCCCGCCTCACTGCTGTCCCAGCCTAAAGGCAGCTGATGACTGCCAGCCTGCCCTGGCCCCATCTCTGCCTCTGATGCACAGCCCTTGTCCACGCCTTCCTCAGCCTCCAGGACTGGCCCAGGTTCCTCTCCAACCTCCTCACTGCTGTCTGACTCTGCTGCCAGCTCTACCAGCCGCCGGCGGGCCACAACACAGCTCTTTCATTTCCTCATCTCCATTTTAATCTGCTTCACAGCCCTGCAAGGTAGGCCAGGCTCAGCCATCGTGACCCTGTGTCATACACCTGCTATGCTGTACCTTGCTTCTTGGCTTAGCAGAAGGTGTAAAGGCAGCTCCTCCACTATTCAAAACGCAACATAAGCCCCAATTGGAACTTTGTGAACAAACCACGATTAAACAAATGATTGAGCACCTGACTTTCCCCATGGAGGTTGTAAGTCATAAAAGGGGGCAAAACTCACTTAACAAAAGAAATTTTGGACTTGGTTGTGGTTGTAAGTCAAGGACTACTACAGCCTCTTCTTAAAATCCCCCCAAAATGGAGAATGGTGCTCATTGATTGATGGATTATGGACCATCAAGTCAATGTCACTTCTTTTGTGAACCCATACATTTCTTCCATGAAATAAAATTTATTAATCAAACATATATGACTGGAGAGTAACTGTTTATAGACAACTCCGGCCACTGGTTTACCTATAATTTGTTTAGACAAGGGTTTGTCTGCTCCCCTACTTCTTAAGATACAGGGCAGTTTGGAATATAATGTCAATCAAACCATAAAAAATATTAAATATTAAAAGATACAGAATTTGTTCAGAAACATAGAGAAGAATTAACATTATTTTTTAAAGAAAAGAATAGACAACATACATCGACACAGAACCCATGGGACACTACGAAGGCATTTACCTGTGGGATCATAATATCGTATACAGCAAAAAGGAATCAACAAAATAATCTGCAGGAAATAATTAAAAAATTAGAGACTCAATTACAAGTTACCCCACAAAATACCAAATTAAAAAACATGAATTCTAATAGACAGTTTAGGTGGGCAGGCTGGCCTGGCCCACCCTCCATATCCAATTTAATTTGTTCCATCCCAATTCAAGCCATCAGCAATTCAGATTTTAATTGAATTAAATCAGAATTTAATTTGGGTCGGACAGCTGCTCCTACCCTCCTGCCCTTAAGGGGGCATCTTTACTGTAGGAGCAGCTGTCCAATCCAGATTAAATTTCGTGATGTTGCAGCACAAATAAATGTGTCATTGCTGCCTTCTGCTGTGCCCTTCAAACCACAGCCTTTTCCTCCTGCTGCCTCAAGCACAGAGCCCTTTTCGGGATCCAGAAAGTCACCTTGAGCCACACTTCCATGTCCAGCTGACTTCTCTCACTCCAAAAACCCCAATTCTCACACTTTCAGGATCTCCTTAAATTGTACCTCAACGCCCTCCGATCTCCTGCCCCTAACGGCCTGCATCTTGCCTGTTTTTTCCTCTGAGGCTTTCTTTTAAAAACAACCCATTTCTGCCATTTGTCAGATATCGTGTAGGGTCTCCTGCTTGGGTGGGTGAGGGTGGGGCTGGACTAGATGACCTACAAGATCCCTTCCAACTCTGTTAATCTATATCTATCTAATCTGTCTGTCTATCTGTATCATCTATCTATTTATCCATCCATCCATCCGTATCATCTATTTATATCTATCTATCTATCTATCTATCTATCTATCTATCTATCTATCTATCTATCTATCTATCTATATCCATCCATCCATCCATCCATCTATCCCACATTCACACAACCCAGCCAAGAAACCTAATGAAGGAAGTCTGGAGTTCCCACAAGGCATGTAAAGCCACCAAAGGGTTCAAGCGACACACAATCTCACACACAGACCCACAAAATCCCATCAAGGTTAACACTAATTCAGTTCAAAATGTGCTCTGAGAACTGTTTAGTCCTCGACTTACAACCACAACATTTTTTTAAATCACCAAGTGAAACATTTGTTTAAGGAATTTTGCCCCCTTTTGGGCCACAGTTGTTGAGTGAATCTGTGCCATGGTTAATTTAGTAACCCAGTTAAGTGAATCTGGCCTCCCTGTGTATTCTGCTTGTCAGAAGGTCGCAAAAGGGGAATCGCGTGATTACCTGGGATCTTGCAACTGCCATTAATATGAGTCCGTGGCCAAACATCCTAAACCCGGGCATCCTCAAATGTCATCTATCTAAGTTTGTGGCCAAGCATCCAAAATCGGGTTGCGTGAGCCCAGGGATGCTGTAATGGCCTTTAAGTGTGAACGACAGGCTGCAATGGCTGTTAAGTGTGAACAACGGGCTGCAACAGACGTTAAGTGCAAACGAAGGTCCTCAAGTCACTTTTCTCTGTTCCCTCGTTACTTTGAATGGTCAGTATAACCGAACTGTTGTAAGGCCAGGACTACCTGCACAGCAGATTTGATTCTAAGGGGGCTTAGGAGGGTGGGGAAAGGTCGTGTGAAGGTAACAGATTTCTGCCCGCATCTTGGGAAGGTGGGCTTGCAAAAGTGAAAGCAATGCCCTTTCACTTTCGGCCAAAACAAAGTCCCTTCCGCCCAAACTCCCTTTTGCTCCGGAAGGCTCTCCAATAAATCCCCCCGTCACTTTCCTTGCCCGGGATCCACTCGAATTGGAGGATCTCCCCTTCTGCTCGCTCCTCAGGCGCCTCGGTTTTTTTTCTCCTGCCTCCGGGGAGCAGCGCGGAGGCCACCGGGCAGCCCCTCCGGACCCGCGGCCGCGGAAAAAGCGGCGCCCCTTCGCGGAACACTCACCCAGGTAGCGCACCCAGGTGTCCCGGTAGAGATCCGGCGGAGGATCCGCAGCGCCCGGCCCAGCCATGCCTCCCTCGCCCGCCCGCCCGCCACCAGCGGCGGCTGCAAAGACGCGCCCCGCCGCCTCTCCACGGTGCGCCCTGGGCGCACGTTGCACAGAGGAACCGGCCCCAAAGCCCGGTCCAAGCCACTTCCCACTGGCCGCGGAGAGGGCGGGGAGAGGCGGAGAAGGGGCGGCCGCGGGGCCGGGTTCCGCTTCGCTCTCGCCGCTGCTGGAGGACGGCTTCCTGCTCGGCCCCCTCAGGCAGCTGGGCTCCAGCTGGCCGGCGCCGGAATGGATCAATTCGCCAGGGCACAACTCGCTGCGGGACAATTCAACGATTCAATTATTTTTAAAAATATTATTAATATTTTTGGGGCATTCCTATTTCCTTTGGTTTCTCCTTTGGCATCCTTTCTTGCATGATTCTGTTCCACAACTTTTGTTTTTCTCGCTATGTACATGAACTAGACTGAACTAGACTGAGTTGGCCATGGCAAGTTGGCCATATGAGTTGGCCATTGCATGTTGGCTATGTGAGTTGGCCAAGTGAATTGGCCGTTGCGAGTTGGCCGTTGCGAGTTGGCCAAGTGAGTTAGCCATGGCGGGTTGGCCATGTGAGTTGACCATGGTGAATTGGCTATGTGAGTAGGCCATGGTGAGTTGGCCATTGCAAGTTGGCTATGTGAGTTGGCCAAGTGAATTGGCCATGGCAAGTTGGCCAAGTGAGTTAGCCATGGCGAGTTGGCCATGTGAGTTGGCCATGGCGAGCTGGCCATGTGAGTTGGCTATGTGAGTTGGCCATGGTGAATTGGCTATGTGAGTTGGCCATGGTGAATTGGCTGTGTGAGTTGGCCATGGCGAACTGGTCATGTGAGTTGGCCATGGTGAGTTGGCCATGTGAATTGGCCATGATGAATTGGCTATGTGAGTTGGCAATGGTGAGTTGGTTATGTGAGTTGGCCATGGCGAGCTGGCCATGTAAGTTGACCTTGGCAAGTAGTCATAGACCTGGCCAGTGCACCTTTCCACCAGTCTCTCCAACTTGCCACTGCCTGTCTCTGCATAAAACAGGCCAGCCTGACCAGAAAGTTCTAGGATGAAGCATCGGGTGGGAATGTCCCAGGTTAGAAGCTCGGGCTGGTGGGCGCTGTACTATAATGAGATTTGCCCAGTCTGGGCACCTTCAGTGGACAGAGACCATGGGCAGAGTCTTGTGAAGCTAGTCAGCAAGTTTTAGGGAGCAGCTAAGAGCCAAGCCAAGAAAAGGGTTTCTTCCTACATTGTGTCCCTTTTTAGTAGCAAGTTGGGACAAGACTGTACAGGTAGTCCTCAACTTATAACAGTTCATTTAGTGACTGAACAGTCACTAAATTACACCAGCACTAAAAGAAAGTGACTTGAGACTTTTCTCATTTTGAATGCGAACTGAAAGCTAGAACTGAATTCTTGAGTCTCTTTAAAAAAAAAAATCAAATCGGCAGGAAACCCAATTCAAACCACGAGATGGCAGTCGGGCGACACCTTCTCATCCTGATTTGTGTGGAATCTGGGCAGTTCCCCACAAGGGAAGTTGGTTGCTGCAGATATGTTTTTTTTTTTAATTTATCTATCTATCTATCTATCTATCTATCTATCTATCTATCTATCTATCTATCTATCTATTTATTTATTTATGTCAATTGCCTTTACAAGATAATTGATAAGTATAAACATGGTATGAATACATGAAATAGATACGAATAAAAAAAAAAAGAAACAATAGGACAGGGACAGTAGGCACGTTGGTGGGCCTTATGCACCCCCTACAGACCTCTTAGGAAAGGGGTGAGGTCAATTGTAGACCAGTCTAGGTTAAAGTTTTTGGGGTTTGGGAAGAAACCACAGGTCAGTAGAGGATTCCCAGACATTGGCCTACTCTATGGCTCAATTTCCTCAATCAAGTTTGGTGTAGATTAGCCTTGAGTTTTGTATCTATTGTTGCTCTTGTGTTGTTATGGTTGAAGCTGAAGTAGTCATTGACCGTTGTACGGACATGTGCAAGTATGATGTTTATACACTATACTTAGATCAGACCGAAGGCGGCGTAGTTCTAAGTTTTCTAGGTCTAGAATTTCAAGTCTGGTGGCATAAGGTCTTCTGCAACGAGTAGAGGAGTGTAGAACTCTTCTTGTGAAATATTTCTGGACTTTCGCAACTGTGTTAATATCAGATACGCAATGTGGGTTCCAGACTGATGAGCTGTATTCGAGTATTGGTCGAGCAAATGTTTTGTATGCTCTCGTTAGTAGTGTGATATTACCAGAGAAAAAGCTACGCAGGATTAAGTTAACAACTCTTCATGCCTTTTTGGCGATGTACTTACAGTGGGCTCTAGCACTTAGATCATTAGAGATGAGTACTCCAAGATCCTTGACAGAGTTAGGCAGGAGAAAGATGACCAGAAACAGAAGCTCCAAGGTTCCTACCTGCTATCTGCTCTGGTTGGAGATTTGAGGCAGACAATCTTGGTCGCCACATTTGTCCCATAACTTGGCTTCCTTTGAGGTCTGAAAATAAAAGATGGTTAGAAAGATTTATGGAAGCCATGATTCCAAGTGGAGGCTCATTCCTAGGCAAGCATAGAACTCAGGACAAAGAATAACAGGGTTGGAAGGGACCTAGTCCTACCCCTTCCTCAAGCAAGAAACCCTAGACCATTTCAGATAGGTGGCTGCCCAGTCTCTTCTTAAAAACTTCCAATGATGAATCATCCGCAACTTCTGGTGGCAAGCCGTTCCACTGGTTAACTGTCCTCACTTTCAGGAAGTTTCTTCTTAATTCCAGGTTGCTTCTCTCCTTGATTAGTTTTCTACCCATTGTTTTTTGTCCTGCTCTTTGGTGCTTTTAAGACTTTTAAGGGCACGCAATCATCAAAAGCATTGTAAATTCACACCAGATTTTTGGGTACCTCAATATCCCCTAGCTGTTGCTGTTTGCTTTGCACGGACCAGCTGCCATGAATGAACCCGTTTCACAGGTTTTCCCATTCTCAAGTTCTGCTTGGTGTCCTCGTGATGTTTATTTTTTAATCCTTGGGATCAAAGTCAGCCAACCATTTCTAAAGCGCCTGTTTGATTTCTTGCTTGGCAAAAGAATGACGCAAAAATAAGTATTTTTCACCCTTTCGGCTTGTATAATTCAAATGTCTGCTGTGTGTGTGAGTTTTTAAAAATGCTTTTAATGCTTTTAATGCTGTTAGCAGTCCAGAGTGAATTTGAAACAAGATGGGCAGCAAATACATTAAACAAATAAAATAATGAATACTAATATAACCCTACAGTAATTTTTCCAATACCTGGATGAAGAAGAAAAAAGGAGGACACTAAACAAGCTTGCAGAATTAAATTAAAGAGCAAAGTAACCTATATCAGCAGAGGTCGTTTTCATGGAAAAAACAATGCATTTTTCTCTTTTATTTTAAAACATTTGCATTTTTTTAAAAAACGGGAAAGCCACAATTGGACTCATCCTGCGCTCGCAGAATGCATTCGGCCACGGCATTCCATCCTGGCTTCACATGTCCTGTGAATGGAACTTCAGGGTTTGTAAACCAGAGTTTACCGTTTCGTGCACGATGGGAATCCAACCAGTTTCAATTTATTTCACAAGCTTTGGGAAAGAGTGGGGAAATCATTCTAGTCTGGGCTGTCTGGTTTGATGCTCTTAGCTCCTTTTTTTTTCTTTTTCCTAGTTTTGTAGGCTGCCGAGTCCGTTGGTGTTGAGGGCTAATAAAATGCAGTCACTGAAAACTCTTCTGATCTCTGTAGTCCTGTCCTTTTTATGGCTTTTCCAGATACCTGCATTAGCAACCAACCAAGCTCCCTTTTGGTGTTTTCTTTCAGGACCCTAGAATTCAAAGGATCGCTGGATGTTTTCTGTATCTCTTTGCTGCCACCTTGTGATGTACAGGACATTTGCAGCCCATGTCGAACAACTGCATTATAGCCACTGCTTGCCATGAAGACACCACAGGAAGACAGTTGGGTTGAGTCTTGGAGTAGGAAAGATGCAAGGAGGGAGGGAGGGAGAAGAGGAAGGAAGGAAGGAAGGAAGGAAGGAAGGAAGGAAGGAAGGAAGGAAGGAAGGAAGGAAGGAAGGAAGGAAGGAAGGAAGGAGAAATAATATATAAGAACAGAAAAGATGGAGATACGAATGGAACAGAACAGGTGGAAAGGAGAGGAGAAGCAGAGGCAGAGGAGGAGGCAAGGGAAAGGAAAGGAAAGGAAAGGAAAGGAAAGGAAAGGAAAGGAAAGGAAAGGAAAGGAAAGGAAAGGAAAGGACCTTGGAGGTCTTCTAGTCCAACCTCCTGCTATACCATTCTGGACAAGTGGCTGTCCAGTCACTTCTTAAAATCCTTCGAGGTAAGCCATTCCATAGATTAATTAAATTGATAGTTTTTAATTAATTGGAGAATCAATTACCATAATTCATAAATATAATTATAACTATAACTTATTAGAATTAAATAATTACGAATAAATCAAACCTGTGCATAAAAAATGTGAGACAACGGTGCAAAAAAAAAAAAGAGAGAGAGAGAATAAGCAGTTCCANAAAAAAAAAAAAAAAGAGAGAGAGAGAATAAGCAGTTCCAAAATTCTCTGCAGTGCAAGACAAACTCAGACCAATTTGCCCACTGTTTATTAGCTCCATTGATTTTTTTAAAAAAATTAAAATGATCTTTCCCTGTACAGTTGTGAATCTGGGCAGAAATATTGAAGTATAAAAGTTTTGTATTTCTCCTCCAGACCAGACATACATTCAGATATACTGTATACCGTTCACACGCAGTCCCAAATATATTCAAGGTTGTTTTTTTTAATGTTCTCGGGTTTTTTATCTTTCCTTTTAATTCTTGCTCTGTAAGAATGGCATACTTTGGGTGAGAGGGGAGGCATCTTGCAGAAAATTAAGCCTGGAGAAATTTGTGCAAACCCCACTACTGTTCCAAAGGTGGTCAGGAAGTTATTCCTTTTATTCAAATTGCACGATGAGACCATTCTGGAACTGGCTGTACCCACCACAACATGCAAGTTATTTGAATCCACCTTCAGAATAAATCACTTTTTCAAAGTGGTTTAAAAAATAATGACCAGAATAAAAATAGAATTCAGGCCTGCTTGCTTTTCATCTTCCTTCCTCTGCAGTTTTCCTTTCATGCCATCGCTTTAGAATTGCAACAGGATTATCCTTATGTGACTGGGCATGCATCCAGGCCAAAGAGATAGAGAAAACTTGAAGTTCAGGAATCATGAATCCCTGTGCCAAATGTTCTAATAAATTGCCAAACTAGCCATGAAGTCTCCTAGGGAGATGAATTAGAAATACTCATTTGCCAGCATCAATTTAAAAAAGGAAAAAAAGGTAAGGTTTTTACTGTCTGGATTTAATATAAAGAAAAATGAAAAATGTTCCTTTTTTCCCCTCTTACATTTTGTAAATTCCTAATGTTTTACAGTTTGTAAATCCCTCTGTTTCATTTTTCTTCTTTCCTGGTCGATTTAAAATCTTTTAAAATTTAAAAAAAAATAAAATTTGAAGGCTGCAGAGGAAACCTCAAAGTGCACATTAGCTTCCTATTTCTTTCTTTCTTTTTGGGGGGAGGAACCATTCAGGAATATCCAGTTGATAAATTCTCTGGGCAGGAACAGGTGAGAGAGACATATATTCCCTCTTCCTATTTTTTTTCTGCCGTGTCCACAACTTGTGCGGTGGAAAACATCCTGTCATGCAAAGGATGAACTGATTGAAAACAAAAATAGGTTTGTAAATCTGGAGTGGGGTTCTATAGGAAGAGCTCTGTGGAAGCTGGTGGCTGGCAAAATCCCAGAGGTTGCAAAAGGAATTGAAGCAGGCTGGGCGATCGTTTAAGTTTAAGGCAAACTTAACGATTTTGAGCCCGTGCCTAAATATAGGTCTTTCAAGGGCTTTTGAAGTGGAGCCTCCCCACACAGGAACAGTAAACCTCAGTGTCATGCCCCTGTCAGAGTCTGACTCTGAGGAGGAAGGTGAACAGTTGACAGGGAGCAGGAGTGTGGCTGTGGAGGAAACTGGGGAAGGGCAAAGTCCGGCTGGGCAGAGCAGGGAAGAGGTAGAACAAGGGAAAGGGAGTTCGGAGGAAGACCCAGGCCCACTCCCTCTTCATTCTAGGGCACATAGGGAGGAACGGAGAAGGGAGCAACATGGGTTGCGTGGCTTACGGGGGAGGAAAGGAGCCTGATTCCCTTCATTAGCCACACCTGAGAACACAGTTTATTAAAAAAAGGCAAGCTGTGTGTGGCAGGCTGCTGGGGGCAAAGTGACTTTATCTTGTATTGTCATAGCTTATCTGTGTTCCTGGCATCTTCCCAACTGTGTAAGTTTTGCTGTGCTTTCAAGTCTGAAATTCCTGCTCCTGCCCTGCCAAACGAATTACCTCAGTTTGGCTTGTTTGGACTTTAAATTACAGTTTGTGTTTACTCTGTTTCAGACTGAGTTTTTTGCAGCCCAAGGCTGTTCCTGGGAGAATTTTTCTCCATCCCAGAAGGTAACCAGGACATTGGGGGCAAAGTTGGAGATAATAAAGGGACACTTATTGATTATCTGACTATGTTGCCTTTGTGTCATGCCCCGGGTCATCACACTCACCCAATGGCAGAGAATGCCACTGTCTTTGGATGGCATAAATCCCTGATGCTAAGCTTCTGTGGATGTCACTATGACCTGGAGAGGATGGGGAGGGTTTTCCCCTCCTCTTTTGTAAAACTCTGGGGTTCAAGGGACCATTTCTCTGTCTGCTGGCAACACTGTTGAAGCCCCCTGACCACCTGAGCAAGAATTCCACCCCCAAAGAAGACCTTTGAGGATGGTGCCCACCCCTGCCACTTCCCCCCTCCCCGGGGCAGAGGCCCGCCGGAGATGCCATCTTCATCATGCATGGTTGTTCTCTACCCTCTGAGTCTGTTCATCCAACTTCTGGAACTTCTCTTCCCATTTCTTATCTGGAAGTAAAACTTCCACCGTGTAGCTGATTTTCTTGGCGTGGAGATAGCTGTAGGTATTGTCGAAGCGGAGGACATCTGGGGGGATAAGAAAAAGACCATCAGGGAAGGACCCCACCTGGAATATGGCATCCAGTTTTGACATAAAAAAAAGATGTTGAGACACTGGAAAGAGTGCCAAGAAGAGCTACTAAGAGGATTAAAGCCTGGAGAATAAAACATAGGAAGAATGGCTGAAGGACTTGGGTATGTCTAGTCTTGTGAAGAGAAGGACCAGGGGAGACAGGATAGCGGTCTGCCAATATTTGAGGAGCTGCCCCAAAGAAGAGGGAGTCAAGCTACTCTCCAAAGCACCTCAAAGGCAGGACAAGAAGCAATGGATGGAAACTAATCCAGGAGAGAAGCAACCTGGAATCAAGGAGAAACGTCCTAATGGTGAGGACAATCAACCAGTGGAACAACTTGTCTCCAGAAGCTGTAGGTGCTCCATCACTGGAGGTTTTTAAGAAGAGAATGGACAGCCACTTGTCTAGAATGCTATAAGATCTTCTCCTTGAGCAGGGGGTTGGACTAGAAGACCTCCAAGGTCCCTTCCAACTCTGTTATTGAGTCATAGACAAGTGGGAGTCAAACTATTTTCCAAAGCTCCTGAAGGACAAGACAAGCAATGGGTGGAAACTAATCCAGGAGTGAAGCAACCTGGAATTGAGGAGGAATTTCCTAACAGTGAGGACAATCAACCAGTTGAACAGCTTGCCTCCAGAAGGGATGCAGGGATGGGATTCTACTGGTTCGGACTGGTTCGGGCGAATTGGATGTTAAATTTGCATTTCAAATCCCACCCCTGGTGCTAAGTCTCTTTTTTGTTCAATGCTGTTGTTCACTTTGCACGGTCACAAAATGAACTGTTGTAAGTAGAGGACCAGCTGTATGAAAAGCGCAAGGGGAGATAAAGCTACAAGTTTGGGCAGAGATGACTCACAGATTCCAGCATCCGAGCAGGTGAGGGTGCCGTCTTCAGGGACCAGGTGTGCATTGTAGCGCTGGTTGGAGTGCACCTCAGTCATCTCCCCGGCGTGCTGGCGGGATCCCATCTTGGTCTTCAGGAAGACACCAAAACCTATATCGGACCCTTCGGACATGAACTGCCACCTTGAATTCGGAGCAGAAGACAAAGAGAAGAAGAGATTGGACAGCCATTTGTCTGAAATATTATAGAGTCTCCTGCCTGAGCAGGGGGTTGGACTAGAAGACCTCCCAGGTCCCTTCCAACTGTGTTCTGTTCTGTCCTATCCCATCCCCATCCCCATTCCCTATTCTAGAATAGAATAGAATAAAGAATAGATTAGAATAGATAATAGAATAGAATAAAGAAAAATTAGATTAGATAATAGAATTGAACAGAGAAGAGAATAAGGAATAGATTAGATAATAGAATAAAATAAAGAATTGAATAGAATAGAGAATAGAGATTAGATTAGATAATAGAATAAAGAATAGAATAGAATAGAACAGATAATAGAATAGAATCAAGAATAGATTATATTAGATAATGGAATAAAGAATTTAATGGAATAGAGAATAGAATAGAACAAAGAATAAATTAGATAATAGAATAGATAGTAGAATTAATTCAAGAATAGATTAGATTAGATAATAGAATTGAACACAGAAGAGAAGAGAATAAAGATTAGATTATATTAGATAATAGAATAAAGAATTGAATAGAATAGACCAGTCCTGGAAGGGACCTTGGAGGTCTTCTAGTTCAGCCCCCTGCAGGAGACCCTATACCAGTTCATACGTCAAGGACTATCTGACCAGAAGGGTTTTGAAATTTCAACCTTGCTTTATTATTTATTGTCCTACCTGTTTCCCTATTTTGTCATCCATACAGTAGCTAGAGGACAGGTAAATAATCTGTCAATAGAATTAGCAGTTTAAAACTTGTTTGGGCCCATTTTGCAAGGAGCGGGAAACTAATACCGTTGTAACATCTTCATTGGTATTACTTTGTGGGAATAATTGGTTATCACCACCCCCTAAAATGTGATAATGTGTTCGTGGTTTGTTTGTTTTTAATGCACGTTTTTGAATGTTTTGCATTTTATTTGTCTTCCCCCCCAAAAATTGGGAGTATTGTGTTTATTTTTAAAAAAATAAAATCTAGATAGACTAGAAGGGAAAAAGATGCCCCCAAACCTCCTTCCTCTTTTCCCCCATGCTGCCGAGTTCCCCCTTTGATTTACCTCAAGACGCAGCCCGGAAAAAGGATCTCGTATTCCAGCTGCTGGGAAGAACCCCGATTCACCATTAACGAATGCTCATATTGTTGCTTCAGCTGATTTCGCACGTAGTATTTGGGGGGGACGTCTCCGCCGAGGCATATCTAGAACACAGAACAAACGGAGATCTAGAGCCACCAGAAGAAAAACCTACCTCTGTGTTTTGCAACCTTGGCATCTTTAAGATGTGCAGACCTCAATGCCCAGAATTCCCCAACCAGGTATCCTGGGAGTTGAAGTCCACTCATCAAATAAGTTGTCAAGCTTGAAAAAGACTCTAGAAAGAGTGTGAAGAAGAACAACCAAGAGGATTAGGGGACTGGAGGCTAAAACATAGGAAGAATCGTTGTGGGAACTGGGTATGTCTACTTTGATGAAAAGAAGGACTCGGGGAGACATGATGTTCCAATATCTCACGGGCTGCCCCAAAGAAGAGGGAGTCGAGCTATTCTCCAAAGCACCAGAAGGCAGGAGAAGAAGCAACAGGTGGAAACTAATCAAGGAGAGAAGCAACCTAGAACTAAGGAGAAATTTCCTGACTGTGAGAACAATAAATCTGTGGAACAACTTGCTACCAGTAGTTGTGGACACTCCAACACTGAAGTTTTTAAAAAGATGTTGGATATCCATTTGTCTGAAGTGGTGTAGGGTTTCCTGCCTGGGCAGGGGGTTGGACTAGAAGACCTCCAAGGTCCTTTCCAACTTTGTTATTCTATTCTATTATAAAAACATTGGCCTATGCCATCATTCTCTTGATGTTCCTCATATGTCATCTGAGAAACAAGAAGAATGTCCAGAATTATTGCTGCTGCTGCTGCTTCTTCTTCTTCTTCTTCTTCTTCTTCTTCTTCTTCTTCTTCTTCTTCTTCTTCTTCTTCTTCTTCTTCTTCTTCTTCTTCTTCTTCTTCTTCTTCTCCACCTCCTCCTCCTCCTTCTTCTTCTTCTTCTCCTTCTCCTTCTCCTCCTCCTCCTCCTTCTTCTCCTTCTCCTCCTCCTTCTTCTTCTTCTTCTTCTTCTCCTTCTTCTCCTTCTTCTTCTTCTTCTTTTTCTTCTTCTCCTTCTTCCTCTTCCTCTTCCTCCTCTTCCTCTGCTGCTTCTTCTTCTTTTTCTTTTTCTTCTTCCTCTTCCTCTTCCTCCTCTTCCTCTGCTGCTTCTTCTTCTCATTCTTCTCCTTCTCCTCCTCTCCCCCCTCCTCCTCCTCCTTTGACATCTGGCTGGATTTATATGACTCTTTCAACTTTAAACTATAGGTTTCTAAGCCACAACGAAGCCAGGCCAAAACGGCATACAACTGTAGGAGATGATGAGACCGAACCTGAGAGAGGAGTCAAGCAGATCATCAGTCTTGAGTCCTTTTGTACCCACAAGAAATCTAAGTCCAGCCCAGTTTGATTTCCATTGATTCTTATCTACCACCAACTTGCTTTGATGTTTAGTAGTTCAGATTCTTGTAGCGAGCTTAAGCTTGCAATAAACCTGTATCTGAATGGCCTTGTTTCCTGATTTCTTGCGCCCGATATGTGGCCTTGTGTCAAGGCCTTGTTGCCTTTTCTGTGTGAATATTGTAGCTTGTAAAAGCAGGTTTATGGCTTTGCTGTTGCTTGAATCTCGCAACGGTTGCTTGAATCGCTGGTTAAACGATGGATTAGCCTGAGGAAATCCAAGAACTGCCTATTTTCCCAACTGCTTCTAGCTTCTCCTGTTATTTTGGATGCCTCTGTCAATCAATTAGTCAGAATAGAGCTATCATGCCCCTGTCAGAATCTGATTTGCAGGAGGAAGATGAACAGCTGACAGGGAGTGGGAGTGTGGCCTGTTGGCTGTGGAAGAAACTGGGGAAGGATAAAGTCCGGCTGGGCAGGGAAGAGGTAGAACAAGGGAGAGGGAGTTCAGAGGAAGACCCACCCCCTCTTCATCCTCGGGCACGCAGGGAGGAACGGAGAAGGGAGCAACATGGTTGCGTGGCTTATGGGGAAGGAAAGGGCCCTGATTCCCTTCATTAGCTGCAGCTGGGAACACAGTGTTTAAAAAGGGAAGCTGCATGCAGCAAACTGTTGGGAGCAAATTGTGAATGATCTGGTATTGTCGACGCTTATCTGTGTTCCTGGCGTCTTCCCAACTGTGTGTGTTTTGCTGGCCTTTCAAATCAGTAATTCCTCCTCCTGCCCTGTCATGTTAATTACTGCCGTGTGGTTTGTGTGGATTTTTAGTTACAGTCTGGATGTATTTTGTTTTTGGACTGAATTTCCTCCACTTAAAGGCTGTTCTGGGAGAGTTTTTCTCCAGCTGAAGGTAACCTGGACATTGGGGGCAAAGTTGGAGATAACAAAGGGACTCTTCTTGCTTATTTGACTGTGTTGCTTTTGTGCCATGTCCCTTTGGGTCATCACAAGAGCTGGAAGGGACCATGGAGGTCTTCCATCTAGTCCAACCTGCCACTCAATACCATTTCAGACAAGTGACTTTTCAGACTCTTTTTAAAAATCTCCAGTGATAGAGAAATCACCACGTCTGAAGTTTGGTTAATGGTTAATTGTCCTCACAGTTAGTTTCTCCTTCCTTCCTTCATTCTGTGAATGGTGACTTAGCAGCCACATTTTCCAACTGCCAGCAGCTAATTTTGCAAACGTTTCTGGTTTTAAGTGACTGATAAATATTCCATACCTTGGTTTCACATTTGGGGTTCCCATCAGGGTCTGTGAGAGTCCCCCCATACATCATGGGGATCTCTGCAGGGTCGATGTATTTTTGTAAGTCTTCCTTCCAATTTGCTAGGGGAAAAAAATAAGTAAAAATGATGTTCTTTTCCATGAGTGCTTGGTTGGACTGATGTGTAGCTCCAAACCATTTTTAAGCATTTACAAAATCACAACAACAGAACCAAAATCAACGTTAAAAAATGCAGGTGGTGAAGTTTGGAAATGCATTAAGGGACAATGGTAACCTTAGTTGAACTCACATTGTTTTAAATAATTCGTGTTTAGAGCATTGTTTTAGACAGAAATGACTTACTAGGTACTACATTGTTAACATAACTTAAAAAATTAAAGCCAAATAAGTATAAAAAAGGGGGAAAAAATGCAACCATCGCTGCTGTGTTAGAAAAAGGAAATTAAATGAGCAAAGTGCAAGAATAATAATAATGATAATAATAATAACAACAACAATGCAACCCACCTCCTAAGATAATTAACTTCTTCCGGGTATCTTCACTCAGAATGTGCTTCACCATGTTGTAAGCTATGGGGAACAGTTTTGGAGCTGTATGATGGGCAAGAGGAACAAAGGTTTATGTTGAGAGATAAATGACATTTTTTTCTGCAGACAAAATGCATATTCCAACAGGGAAGGATTGAGGCTCACCTTTAATGACAAATAAATGTTTAAGGCTCTCGGGGAAGTTTTCTTCGAACATGGCAAGAATCTGGAAATGTAGAGAAATAATTAATTTGCAATAGTTTATAGTATGATAGATCATGATTTAATCCTAATCCACCTTAACAGCAGGATCTAAAACTGAATTGGGACATCCAGGGTATAAAGCAGCATTGGTGACCCTTGGCCCCTTAAAGTTATGTGGACTTTGACTCCCAGAATTCCTGTTGTTTTAAGATATGTGGACTTCAACTCCCAGAATTCCCTGATCAGCACAGCTGACCAAGGAATTGTGGGAGTTGAAATACACACATGTGAACTTTATCTCCCATAATTTTTCAGACAGAATGCTTTATTTTTGCAGGGACCTCAACTCCCAGAATTTCCCAACAAGCATGTTTTAAGATGTGTGAACTTCAGCACCAGAATGTATGGCCAATGTTGAAAAATACTCAACATTTTTGCCCATCTCTCACCTCTATGTAGATATCAACGGCCGGCTTCCAAAGATGCTTCAAACCGAGCCCTTCAAAATCATAAATCATTACGATGGTCTCCATTTTTTTCCCCAGCTTAAGAAAAAGGGAGAGAGAAGGGAAGAGTGAAGGATGGGAGGTGAAAAATTAAAGACGCGAAATAGAAACAGCAGCAGTCACATTTTTATCTCTAAAGCTTTGAAGAGAATAACAGAGTTGGAAGGGAACCTTGGAGGTCTTCGAGTCCAACCCCCTGCCTAGGCAGGAAACCCTACACACCACTTCAGACAAATGGATATCCAACATCTTTTTCAAAACTTCCAGTACTGGAGCTTCTACAATTGCTGCAGGCAATTTGCTCCACTGGTTTATTGTTCTAACTGTCAGGAAATTTTTTCTTAGTTCTAGGCTGCTTCTCTCCTTGATTAGTTTCCACCCATTGCTTCTTGTCTTGCCTTCAGGTGCTTTGGAGAGTAGCTTGACTCCCTCTTCTTTGGGGCAGCCCCTGAGATATTGGAAGAGTGCTATCACGTCTCCCCTAGTCCTTTTTATAAGTCTAGACGTACCCAGTTCCTGCAACCTTTCTTCCTATGTTTTAGCCTCCAGGCCTCTAATCATCTTTGTTGCTCTTCTCTGCACTCTTTCTAGAGTCTCAACATCTTTTTTACAGTGTGGAGACCAAAACTGCATGCAGCATTCCAAGTGTGGCTTTACCAAGGCATTATAAAGTGATATTAACACTTCACGTGATCTTGATTCTATCCCTCTGTTTATGCAGCCAAGAACTATGTTGGCTTTTTTGGCAGCTGGCTCATATCTAAATGGTTGTCCACTAAGACTCTGAGATCCCCCTCACAGTTACTACCATTGAGCCAGGTACCACATATACTGAATATATAAAGTGTGTGGCCCTAATGCCCAAGAGGGGGTCCAAAGCCCATCTCATTTAGATTCCCATGTTTGAACCCAAATTGAACATTGCTATCCTGTCACCCCTGGTCCTTCTCCTCATTACATTAGACATACCCAATTCCTGCAACTGTTCTCTTTATGTTTTTTTCCCCCAAAGTCTCAACATCTTTTTTGTAGTGCGGTGACCAAAATTGGTTGCAGGATTCCAGGTGTGGCCTTACTAGGGTTTTATAAAGTGGCACTAACACGTCTTGTATGGTGCTTTGGACGATAGCTTGACCCTCTCTTCTTTGGGGCAGCCCCTCAAATACTGGAACGCTGCTATCATGCCTCCCCTGGTCCTTCTCTTCACTAGACTAGCCATGCCCAGTTCCCATTCAGTGGCCATTGAACCTAACCTCACGCCCATTACTTCACAATGAATAAATTCCATGGCCTGCAAAAATAATAATAATAATAATAATTCAGAAGCTCTGGATCATGGCCTCTGGCCCTCCTGTCTTACTCTTTTGCTCTGTTTGTCACATATGACCCGCATAAACTCGCAGTCCTGGAATTTTTTTTTCAGGAAGTCCTGTTTCGAAGCAGAGAAGAGCATTCCTTTGGGATCGAGGGTCCCAATGATCTCGTAGCGAACTGGGCAGCCCTCCCGATCGAAGCCACAGGTGCCTCCAGACATGTACTTCTGGATGACCTGCGACGAGAAGCAGACAGCCAAGTGAGAGAGGCCAGTCTCCAAGGGACGTGCAATCTCCACCCACCCCTGCCACCCCCTTTTCTGCACTGTGCCTCACAGCTGATTTTCGGCTGGTTTGAGGCCTTTTTCGGACTCCCAGAGGCTTGGGGAAGGCTTCTGTAGGCTTTTCAGGATGAAAACTAGGCCCATTTCATCACTTCCGGTATTTCCAGAAAGACAGGAAGTGATGAAACGGGCCTAGTTTTCGTCCTGAAAAGCTTTCAGAAGCCTTCCCCAAGCCTCTGAGAGTCTGAAAAAGGCCTCAAACCAGCCGAAAATCAGCTGTGAGGTGCGCGCATGCGCAATGAGGGAAATTTGAAACAATAAAAGGGAGGTTTGACCTGCCAGCTGCCAGTGCTGTGCTCCAAGTCATCACACACACTTTTTGAGGTGACCAAGATGGCGCACCATGGAAGCTGAGAGATGGGAGTGATTGTACCATTCTTGGGAGGAACTGGCATCACCTTGAGATCAACTGAGACTCACCTCTGGGGCTTCCCATTCCTTAATGTGGTCACAATCCATATACTTGCGCACCTGCACATGCTGTTTCCCAAGAAACAAGAGAGAACAAGTAAAAAGGGATGAGAATGAATGAGTGATCGATCGTTCCAAGTTATAACCGCACTGAAAAAAAGTGACTTGTAACCGTTTTTCACATGACCATTGCAACGGTCACAGGATCGAAATTCAGATGCTTGGCAACGGGATCATATTTGTGCAGTATCCTGGGGTCACAGGATCCCCTTTTGTAACCTTCTGACAAGCAAAATGAAGGGTCTGTTTACTAAGGATATTAGTTGCAGTCAAGTCAAGCCAGCTCTGAAGTCTCCCATGCTGACGAGGTACAAAAATAAGGTGTAGGTTTGCCTCTAGCCCAGCCATCATCATTTTGACTAGTTCATTTCTAAGCAACTGCAGTTCTCCAAGACAGGGGTTGCCAGCCTTTTGGACCTCACAGACCACCAAACTCATCATGTTAAATCCCACGGACCAGATACCCTGGGAAAATCCCCAAAAAAGTCTGCAGGAAAATCCCCCACCCCGTTTTCATACCGATCGATCGTTTTTTATTTGGATACCATCTCCACTTCCATTCTCAGGGGGAGAGAGAATGAGAGAGACTTTTGGCTTCATGCAAGGAAAGCAGCAGAAGCAGCAGAAGTCTTTCTTTGTCCCAAATTCCGCCAGAAATGAGTCTTTGTGAGACTTGTCACACTGGCACAGCCTCTTGGAGCAGGATGTCTTGCAAGGTCCCAAAGACTCATTTCTGGTGGAGTTTGGGGGAGAGAAAGAAAGACTTTGGCTGCTTTCCTTGTGTGCAGCCAAAAGCAAAAGGAAGAAGCGGAAAGAATTAGCCCAGTGACCAGGCTAGGCATGTGGGGTAAGTGGGGCAAGTTCCCCCCACTCCGCCCTTTTCTCCCTCTCCTCACTACCTCATGTTGTTTGCAATGCAAGCGATGCAAGCCTTGTGTTCCCACGGGCCATGTGGGCGGTGCAACCTTGTGTTCCTGCATAGCCTGGATTAATTGCTTTGGGGGGGTGACATTTCTCTGCGGACCACCAAAATTTTCTTGTGGACCACCAGTGGTCCCCAGTCCACTGGTCGGCAACCACTGCTCCAAGATATTTAGAGAAATCTGAGATGTTTGGGGGTAATCTGCATATTTCTGAGGGTGCCTAGCCAATGGGGTGCTGGTACAAACCGGATCTAGCTGCTCTGGTCTTTCTCACCTGTCATTCCCCCCCGCCCTAGATTTCCTGTCATGTACACCCAAAGCTTTCTTGCCCTTTCGTCCTTCCCTCCTTCTTCCCCATTTCATCCTTCTTTCCAATGTTTGACGGCAGGATGCCTGTGAGGCGCCAAGATGAACCAGGAGGAGCTGACACTACAGGAGTCACTTAAAAACCAGTTGGCCACTCCACTCATGTTGCAAACATCCTAAGCTTGGTTAGAATAAACCAAGTGTATTGGGTTTGTTTGGTTAATTTTAACACACGAGGCAATGCCAACCTGTTTGCTTAGTTTGTAGTTCAATGTATTGCAGTGTGGTGCAGAATGAAGTCTGGATTCCCAGAAGGGAAGGAGGAGGAGCAAAAAACAGCAAAGTTTAGATAATTTGAATGGGAGGTAGAGAGTTAAGGCAGCAACTCCCTTGGAGTTCCCAGACAGTATATTTTATGGTGCAAGTAGTTTGGCAAGATTTCTGCCTTAAAGTGAGGAAAAATTATGGTTTTTAATAAAGGTTTCCAAAGAATCTCAGTGTATCTTTCTTGGTTTTGGGAGACTGACATGCATGGACCAAAAAAGAACCCTGTATCCAAGCTAGTCTACAAACACAGCCTACTAGTAAAACTGGCAGTTTGCTAGGTGTTCCTTGTCCCATGTGTATAAAAAAAAATTAAGCCGAGCGAGTTGCTTCTTACCTTCCTGAGCATGGCTTCCGACTTCTGCAGGTCAAAACATCGGGCTGAAAGAAGATCATGATGGTTAGGAATAAAATATCACCCTGGACCATCCCAGAGGCACCGACGGTGGGAATCCTCTGGCATGGCACCTGTTGTATGATTTCCCATCCCTTTGAGTAGGGAAGAGTTCTCCCATTGATCAAGTACAACTGCCAACTCATAAAATATTTCTATGGTCTTTTTAGAGTTGCCAACAGAAAGGGAGGGGGGAATAGTGGGGCAGCTTGGAAATCAAAACTGCATTCCATAAATGTTTTCAAAGATAGTTTCTAGGTGACTGAAGTTTCTGTCGTGCAAAATTCTAACTGGAGAGCATGATTGATGACTCTTGGCGATGGATGTGTCTCATTGGAGAATATGAATTACAATACACCCAGGAGGTGGGAGGAAACCAGGGTCAAGGGTGACAATGAATCATGTGTCTACACCAGGCAGTGCTGGACATGTTAACTCCCAATAAATCCTTTTGAAGTTCTGGAAGTTCTGGCTCGAGACTCATGATTTAATTGGGGGAATTGCCGGATCCCTGACAACGACAGCTAGATTTGAATCAACATCCAAGTGAAAATCAACTTTATTTACCTTTTGCTAAGCTTATCCTAGGCTCACTTTAATCCCTTTAAACATGGCAGCATTGGAAAGCTATCCAGAGTCACTCTGGCCAGTGAGAGAGGCGGCATATAAATTTAATAAATGCATAAATAAATGTAGGGAAAACCCCATTGCTGAAAAGGGTGGCCTGTAGGCACAAATGCCTATAAACCATGCCTTGCTATATCGCCAGTTCTGGACAGACGCTCATTTCTTGTCTAGGGATTAGATTTGTATCCCTGTCATTACTTTATAAATAACTCGCACTTGATGCTCCTTCCTCCTCCTCCTTTCTCCAGAAGAACATCCCTGTGAGGTGGGTTGGTCTGAGAAAGAGTGATCAGCCCTGTCATGCCCCCCCTCCCCCGTCGTGAGTCTGAATCTGCGGGGGAAGATGAGTCGGAACTGGAGCCGATGGAGACTAAGGGGGCGGCTTCCCTGGCTTGGAAGGAATATGGGGAGGAGCAGGCCCAAGTCAGGCCAGGGCCTTTCAGGATTGGGATGGCTTGTAGGCAGGGAGGAAGAGGGGCAGGATGATGAAGAGAGGTTAAGCAGAGAACATGGGAGACAAGAGCTCAGGTGATGAGCAAGGACCATCCCCTCCTGATCCTTGAGCATGGAGAGTAGAGAGAAGCTGAGAACAGCGCAAACAGGGCACGCGACTAGATTTCCTGCTTTCTACCTTGGCTTCCTGGATTAATTCCCTTGCTCTTTTGTTTCCCAAACTCCTTGACTTGCCCTGCTGGGTTTCCTGCGATGCAGCCGCGGTGCTCCCAGCGTTGGGCTGGACCACTCGTAGCCCAAGGCTGCTGAAGGTGTAGGAGTGTATGTGTCATCACTTTGCTTTGGGACTTGCCAGAAACATGGGAGCATTTGGGAAAATAGGGAGCAATAAAGGGGCAGTTTGAATCGCCGGCTGCCTCAGTTACCTCTGTGCCATGCCCTGGGCCATCCCAGGGCCCCCAAATTGCCCAGGCCTCAAGAGAAAGATGATTTGAATCGTGTAAAAAGATTCATATCGCAATCAGTGTAGGTGTCAGCCATTGGCAATCCTGTGGCTGCATCGAAGCCAAGAAAATTGGGGTGGTGGAGAAACCTGATGGTTTCACAACTCACCCCTAAAACAACCTTTCTCAAGCTTTTAAGTTGAGTAGACTTCCATTCCAGAATTCCCTGGCCAGCATACTGTACTGTAAGATGTATGGATGGTAGATGGGAGTTGAAGTCTACCCATCTTAAAGCCATCATGGTTGAGAAAGACCAACCTAGAAAAGAATGGATGTCCGAGATGGTAGCAGGATTCTTGCCTTGGGTAGGGAGTTGGACTAGAAGTCCTCAAAAGCCCCTTCCAGCTCCAAGATTCTATGGGATAAAGAATACTTAGAGCAGAGGCCTCCAAACTAAACAACTTTAAGACTTGTGGACTTCAACTCCCAGAATGCTCCAGCCAGCATAACTTACTCTCTTGTAATCTCTACCTCTGCAATCTCTCTTCGCTTTAGGAGATTAAGAGAGAGAAAAAGCAGGCATGGCTGGCTGGGGAATTCTGGGAGTTGAAGTCCACCAGTATTAAAGATGCTAAGTTTGGGGACCCCTGACTTAGAGGAAGGAATGAAATTTTGGGGGAACCTGATCCTGCCCTGGTCTTGTCCAGTCACTGGACACCAATTTAGCAATGCAGAATTTGAAAAAAGAGATCAAAATCTTTGCCAACTGGTATTGCCTGATTTAGCAAAACACACACACACACACACAAATTAGCAAAACCTCTGGGACCTTAAAACGCCTAGTAAATTCTTTTAAAAAGGCCTTAAAGCGTTGACATCTGATGAAATGCTTACTTACCTCTGCAGTTGGATATTGAATATGAATACCTGAACATTAAAAGGAATTTAATTTTGTTTCCCTTGTTCCTCGCTGCAGGTGATACAGGCTATAAAAATCTTATTAGAAGCTACTCTCTGGCCACAGGAAATGCATCCAGTTTCCTACAACCATGTTGCAAATTTCTTTCTTACCTCGGAGCCATTTCAACAAGTAGTAATCGTCCTGTGTTGGAAGACCTGGTAAGATATCTTGAATATTCTCACGGAACTATAGAAAAAGGGGGAGAAAATTGTGTGGGTGTGATTACATTCAGGTAGCAGCCTTTCACTTCTTGCTCAAGCCACATAATGTTTTCATGGAAATCAACCAAAATAAAATAATGATTAGATTTACGCCCGGCAGAGAAGGCTATCCTACCTTTCTTTGAAGGCATATAATTGATTTATAACTCACAGTGGAGGGAAAGTCAAAGAAAAATGCCAGCAACTGGGAAGTTTGGAAGCGAAAGGCATACTTTTCAATGGGAGGGACTTGAATTCCCAGGAGCCATAGCAGCATAGTGGTTAGAAGGTAGTATTGTGGGCTAATTCTGCCGACTGCCAGCAGTTTGATTCTGACCGGCTCAAGGTTGACTCATCCTTTTATCCTTCTGAGGTCGGTAAAATGAAGATCCAGATTCTTGGGGGGAATATGCTGACTCTGTAAACGACTGAGAGAGGACTGCAAAGCACTGTGAAGCGTCACAGTGATGATAAGTCTTGGTGCTGTTGCTATGCCCTCCCTCCTTCCCTCCCTTCCTTCCTGTTAGAATGCAGAATTGCAGGCAAACTCTGCCTACAGCCAAGTGTTTGATCCAGACCAGCTCAAGGTTGATTCAGCCGTCCATCCGACTCAGATCTGTAAAATGAGGACTCAGCTTGTTGGGGGCAATAGGCTGACTGTGTGAACCTGCTCAGAGAGGGGTATAAGGCATTGTGAAGTGGTATATAACTCTGGGTGCTGTTGCTATTGCCCTCCCTCCCTCCCTCCTACCCATTCTTTTCTTCTCATTTCCTTCCTTCCTTCCTTCCTTCCTTCCTTCCTTCCTTCCTTCCTTCCTTCCTTCCCAGTGGTTAGAATGCAGTATTGCAGCCTAATTCTGCCCACTGCCAGCAGTTCGATCCTGACCATCTCAAGGTTGACTCAACCTTCCTTCCTTCCATAAAACAAGGACTCAGATTGTTGGGGATCAAGAGGTTGACTCTGTAAACCGCTTAGAGAGGGCTGGAAAGCACAATGGAGTGGTATCTAAAACCTAGGTGCTATTGCTATTGCCTCTTGATTGTCCAGAGACACTCATTGTGATGCCTAAGGCAGGACTAGAACTCCCCATCTCCTGGTTACTAGCCTGGTGCTTTCGCTACCAAACCACTTGGATGCTGCGGTCATGAAAGAATCTGACCATGTGTGAAACCATCCTTTGTGACATGAAGCTACACATGTGAATGCAGCCCAGGGATTGTGGCATGGGAGTGACCCTGGATATCAAAATACACTTAATCCGATTTAATCACACCTACAGGTGCTATAGAAAACACCTCACATTCAATGAGGTTATTCTAGGTCAGTTGCTCTTGCTTTTATCTTATCACACAAGATCTTCTCAAGGTCAGAATCTTCTTGGTGCAAGCAAATATTACGCTATAATCACGATCACATCTCTTCTAGTGCCATTTATTATGAAAACAGTTAATAAGCACGTACATTAAGAAGGGATTGTCTGAATGCCAGGAGGAACAAATTGGTTGGCAATAAAAAAAAATCAGATCAAGAGAAACGGTCTGGAAGCACCAATTCCTAAAAAGAATAGCTTTTTTTTTTTCTTTAAATGAACTTTTAATTTTGAAAACCTGGGTTGTTGGGTTTTTTTGAAAAGCCAAGCCATATACAGTATATATATAGGGAGAAGGGATTTCTCTATCCTTTTGCACTCTCGGTGGAAAAGCAGGGATAAAAATCTCATACATTAATAATTCTGACAACCTGAAATGCAATGAATTCTCTTCTGGTTCAGAACAGCAGTTGGAAAGAGAGAGAAGCAGGCAAGAAAAATAAATAAATCAGGCAAGCTCAGCAGAAATGGTTTTGCAAAGGACTTTCCAAAAGTACAAAGGTTGCGCTGTCTGTCCAGAATCATCCTTTCTAATCAACCAGGGTGAATGGCAGGTCATTAACCTGGACTAAATTCTTGAAACAAACACAAAGAATTTAATCCAGATTTCTGCCTTCCCCGTGGAGTCAGGCAGTTTAAAAACATGCCTGTTTTCCTTCTAGAAGCTGTGCATAAAATAGGGGAAATAAAATAATGCTTTAAAATAATAGTTTTTATTTTGATGGGGAAAGATTCATTTCCTTTAAAAAGTAAAACAAAACAAAGCGTATGCTTACTGGGAAGCAAGTAGCAAGAAACCAGTTTGTTGGTAGAGACTTGCGACCAAAACTGAACCTAACCTTTCTACTACTGAGTAAAACAGTTGCTCGGTCAATTTTGCCTCATTTTGCAACCTTTTTCGCCCTGGATATTAAGGGAGTCAGTCAATGTAGTGTGTTTTTTTTTGAGTTAGTCACAGGTTAAGAGAATCAGGCTCCCTCATCAATGTTGCTGGTCAGAAGGGGGGAAAAATGGCCATAGAAATTGTTTTTTTTTCAGTACTATTGCAACCTCGAACAGTCACTATAAAGGAACTGTCATAAGTCCAGGACAACCTGCATGTCAATCCTGCTGTTGAAAAATGTTTCAGAACGATTGCATTCAGGTAATGACCTACAACTCTTTGAAGTATATTGCCAGACTGGCTCGATATCTGTGCTTTGCTACAAAACGATGTGGTGGAGCTTAGTTTTTGGGGAGAAAAATAAAGGGGCGGAAATTCTGCCTCTGCCTACCAGCATCCATCGGTATTCATCTGGCTAGCATCCTGTCAGTGTGTGAGAGAGTTGAGGACTGTTTGGAAACTGAAAGAGTGTTTGCTGTGTGAGCAAGAAGGAGACAGCAAGGAGCCTGGGCATGGCTTAGCTCAACTGTTCTGTACTAAAGATGCTTGGTGCTGTGAAACTGAAACTCCTCTGCTTGTATTTTGTATTTGGAAGAGATTTCTTTTCAGGTGGGGAGCGGGAGTAGAACTCCTTAGCATCAGAGCGTATTAATAATAATAATAATATAGGAAATACTAATAGCTTTGATGGTCATTTTGAAAAACCCTTTCTTCGTGAGCCCCTTGAAGCCAAGAGGAACATATATGACAAATGTCAAGTTTGTAGACTTTACGGTTCTGGAGATTTTGTGATGATACATGAGCGGTATTTCTCTTTTATATAGATAGAAGATTAGGGAACCTAAATCATGCAGACTAATTCTACTTGTGGTGTAGATGTGGTTGCTCTGGTTTCCAAGTCCCAGGACAACTCACTTTCTCTGCCTTGTTGCCTGGGCAACCCCATTCCCTGGGCAGGGATGCCAATTCCTGCATAGCAGGTACCTGGGGGCAAAGGGAGGGTGACACACCTGTACAGGTAGTTCTCAACTTACAGCTGCAACCAAGCCCAACATTTCCACCACTAAGCAAGAGAGTTGTTAAGGGAGTTTCTCCTCATTTTACGACCTTTCTTGCCAGCGTTGTTAAGCAAAGCACTGCAGCTGTTAAGTTAGCCACATGGCTGTTAAGTCCATGTCGGTTGCTAAGGCTCTGGATTTGGCTCACGTGATCATGGAGATGGTGAAAAGGTCGTAAGGGCGAAAACCGGACCTAAGTCACTCTCTCCAGGGCTGTTGTAACTCTGAATAACTCTGTTAAAGGAATGGTTTTATAAGTCGAGGATGTCAGACACGACTGAAATGGAATCCAGCCATTGCCGGGCACTGCCAAGCCAAAGATGGCTGGTTTAAGGATGCCATATTAACACAACACAACAGTGAGGACAATTAACCAGTGGAAGAGCTTGCCTCCAGAAATTGGGGGTGATCCAACACTCGATGTTTTTAAGAAGAGTCCAGGCAGTCTCCAAAAATAGGATGCGATTGAACGAAAGGGGTGGGGGTGGGGAAGGCACCTCTCTCGATGGCAGGGGTGGCTTTAGACCAGGAGTCTCCAAAGTTGGCAACTTTAAGCCTTGCTGGGGAATTCTAGGCATTGAAGCCCACAAAGCCTTAAAAGTTGCCAGGTTTGGGAAAGATTGCAACCCCCTTGCTTTGGACTGACAAGTAGGTTTTGTATTATGAGATAGATAAGATAGACAGACAGAGAGACAGACAGACAGATAGGATAAATAGATGGAGAGATGGATGGAGAGATAATAGATAAATAAATAGCGATAGATTAGATGGATGGATGCATGGAGATAGATGATGGATAGATAGATATAGATAGATAGGATAAGTAGATAGTGATGGATGGATGGAGATAGATGAC
>BHFT01038671.1:0-21844 GCA_004320025.1 Laticauda laticaudata
GATACTTCCAATTTTACGCGGGAGAAAACCCGAATAACCAAAGATCCACATACAAATACCCGCGAAAACCTCAAAACATATATATATACACACACACATTCAATTTTTTTTTAAATGCTATTAAGAGAAATCACAATTTGAGATCACTTTGTAGTTGCTTGGCAAAAAAGGCTTCCTAAGGATTTTTTAAAAACTCTTTTTACAATGCTTTAAATGCTTTCTGTTGATGATAAATAATGTTTTGCATATTTGAGGGCCATTGCTTAACTGAGTTAATTTTTTTTCCAGTGAGGTAATCTATTGCCTATGTTTAACTAGCCCAATACTTTTACTGTTGTTGATGTGGATACAAATCATTATTTTTATATTTGAAATGAACACTGGGAACTATCTTGTGCATGTCACATTTGCCTCAAAAATTCCTAGTATTATGATAAGATTAAGCTATTTAGCAAACTATGTAAAATGTATTATCCTATTAGAGGGGGCACATCTGTTAACATTATTCTGACATTATAAATTAAAAGAAACTTTCTGTGTGAATCTTGTCTTATTATTATTATTTCTATGCTTGCTTTTTATTTTAAAGGAAAAGCTTTAGTATTAATGATTTCTTTCCTTTTCTTTTTAAGAGAGTAGCCTTTTTTTCTCCCTTCCTGGTATTTTTGTCTTTCCATCTACCTTCCATATTGGTTTTTTTTTTTTTTTNTTTGTGTGTGTTTATGGTCTTTTCCTTTATTTTTGAATTTTTACTGTTATCTAACCAATCGATTGGATTAAGGTATACAAGATCCTGAAGAATTTTTTTTTCTTTTCTTCTTCTTATTATTTGGCTTCTTTTTTCCTACTATTTTTATTTGGAACTGCAATTGATTATTTCACAATTGGATTAAGGTCTAGAAGAACCTGAAGATTTTGAATTGCTCGAAATGAGTAGGAAATTAACAGCTCCTGGTGTCCTAGATTTCTAGAAGAAGAAAAAAACCTCTTCAATTTCTGAAACAAACTGAGAGTGCTCTTGAAATAAATTTCCCAGCAAGTTCAGAGAAAGGGGCTTCATGTAATACTTGCTGACAGGTAATTCCACTTATCCACTAATGTAACCTGGCAAAATGATTTCCGGTCACAAGCATTTGCTTGTCCTGGTACAATGCAACTTGTTCTTTGTACAAGAGACAGCAGGAGGGCAAATGCAAACTCATGTTGGTGCAATAATCTGATCTGGCAAAGAAAGAAGGAGACTTTGACTGATATCTCATTGGCAAAAGGGCGTCTTTCAGCAGCTCTTCCTTTTATGAATTTCAACATGTTGCCTGTTCTCTATACAAAACTGTTTGGCAGTCTGTTGTCCTATCCTCCTGAGAGGCTGTCTTACAGGAGTTTTATTCCACAGAAAGGAGCAGCCAGAGAGAGGGAGGAGGTGGGCTCAGTCAAAAAATATTTATGATGCTCGGTCTGGAAGTTTAAATCATGGGCTGACAAAGGCTTTAATTATTCATGGTCAACTTTAAAAAAGAAAGGAAACCTAGGAGGAGATTTACTAATATCAGCGGAATATAACACAGACAGAAATCAATTTAACCTTTGGGTTTTATATCATAAATGTGTTTACATCCTATGTTAGGAAATACCAGGGCAGTTACACTGACTAAAAGAAAAATGTATTGATTTACTCTGGGGATACATTTCACATGGCACACCTTTTAGCTGTGCTGAGTTTGAAAGATGGAAAGGGATCTCGATGCCAATGAGTGACCAGGATTTCCACATCAAAACAGATTTCTCTCTTTCTAAGAAAAGATTTTGGATAGTTGGGCAAAATACAGTGTTACTTTAAATATTTTAGGTGATGGAATTCTGGATAAATGTGTAACCTATACTGATTGTCAGATACAAGATTAGTTGGAAGGTGACCTCATTTCGACCATTCCAACAGTGTATTTCAGGAGTACCAATTAGATACTCTTATAAAATAAATAATAAAAGTCACAGATCTTGTTTTCAGGCTTTTTGCTGTTAAATCTAGAAACCTCTAGTCTCAACAACACTGGTTTTCCTTCCAGATGGTAAGCCTGAAAACAGCAGTGATGAAGGAGGCCATCAAAGTAAATTCTGGGAAAGGCCCATCTATATTCGCTTAGGGTTAAATTGAATAGATACCTTGCAGTAGAAGACTTCTGGCTGTCTAACATTTCACCATAGAATTCAGAAGTGTGGGTGATACCATTTTGGTGATTAATGTCTCCAATTCTTTCTTTTATTATTGATTTGGCCTTCCCAAGAGTGAATTGGCCTAAATATTCAAGAGAAAGGCAAAGACTGCCTTTGTTGTTCTGTGCAGATAGAGTGCCAGTGTGATTGGTTGCTGTCTGACAACAGCAAAGGCATCAGGCCTGTAATGTCAAACATGATTCTGAGTCCTAACATTAGAATCCTGGTCCAGGCCTGAGTCTTAATACTTGGCATGTTAACTTCAAGCCTCGGGACTGCATCAGGTGCATTTTGGGTGATTCAACAAAGCCTTCAGGAGATTTGATCAAATGGTTTCATAAGCCCTTCAGGTTTACATATGTGGCTAGACAAAGGATAAAGCAACATATAGATTGAAAGCCAGAAATATATTTGTTAGATATACTACCAGAAAAATAAGACAAAATGAATGAATATTTAATGTAACATATTTTGACAGGAGCAAAAGTTGTATTTGTACAACATTGGAAAAATGAGGAAACTCCTACAGAGGAAAAGATAATTTAAAAAACATTAGATTGTGCAGAAATGGATAGGTTAACATTAAAGATAAAAGGCAAGGAAGACATAGAATATTTTTTAACTTTGGATTTATTTTATCAATGGTTAGACAATAAAGGTAAAAATTTAAAGAATTTAAAACATGTCACTCACTTACTCTAATTCATAGGAATCAATTGTTCACTTGTGCCTTTGCTTTTGTTGGAATAAAAATCTCAAATTTTAGATTTATCACAGTTGATAACTAATTGTTCCACATTTACAGTAGGATTCCAGGGTTCTTGGTGCCCACTTCATATCTACAAGGAAAGAAGAATTGCGTCATCATCATAGAATAAAATCAGGAGATATCTATCAGTTAATTTAGGGGCATGGATATTAATTATGCAGGATTTTAATCAAATAATAGAAATATATGTTAAAAAGCAATGATGCTAAAATTAACCCTTATTTCACCACTTTGAAAATCTAAAATGTCCCCTCCCTGATTACATCTTACTCTAAAACCAGTTTTTTCATATAACTTATGAATTAAGAGCAAATGTCTTTTGCTTATAGCATATCTTCTCAGAATGTCACAACATCTGACCTTGAGATATTACCAAATATGCCTTGAAATAAATGGAGGTTACATATAGATTTGTCCATCAGATGTTGAAGCACTAGGCAATGGACTTCCTGGTTGAAACCTTGCTTGCTCATGGTTAATTATTTCCTCATCTGTTACCCAGGTTTGGAGTTTGGTGAAGAGGTACCTTAATTTGCTTTAGTTTGCTAGTTATATTTAATAAAATAATTGGTCATTCCTTTCATTCTTTTTATATAAAGAAACAAATATAGAGTTCAGCTATTGCTCTGAAAACTTAACTGTGATGTTTATGTATGAAAATATAACCTCACATGTATGAGACCAATAGAGGGGTCCACCAATTTGAATTAGATTTATTTAATTAAGTGGGATTAATGTCACTCCAGGACAGTGTTGGATTCAATTTTTTTTACTACTGGTTCCATGGGTGTTGCTTGAAGGGCATGGAAGGGGAAGGATACAGTAAAATCTCCAATCAGAGGTGGTATTTGCTGGTTCTCCAAACTACTCAAAATTTCTGCTACCGGTTCTCCAGCAGGTCAGAACCTGCTGAATACCCCTGCTCCAAGGGTTTTAAGTTGGTTAAAGAGACTTTTAAAATTTCCTTGCAGGTGATTAGAGGTTAACATGGCAGGATAAAGGTACATCCATCACAAGTGTGCAGATTACAGTAAAGGATTTGGAAGTGATGTACCCTGGTACTTCAGGGGATGCTATATTACAGTTGCATAATGCTGTATGGTAACAATTTATTATAGTATGCCAGAATAGGGAAGGATTTTTGGACTTTGCAGCTTCAACTGGCTGTCACATTTTTTTTTCTAATCTTAGGTTTTTTGCTTTATGAGCAAATCTTATTTATATTCTCTTTTCTGATCCTTTAAATTTGGTGAATTGGCCTTCAGTTAGTAACACAGGATTCCAATAATGTTGCTTTGGCAGACATGCAAGATTTGTCAAACCAATGCTTAGAATGCCATCCCCTCCTGATGAATCTTCATTACAAAAGGTTGGAACTTAACTATAAAATTGTGATATACATAAAATATGTCACTGTCTTGTGGGTTGCTTGAGTCTGAATGTGCTTCAAAGTTACAAAGGGTAAAAAGTATGTAGTTCCTTCCCCTTAATGAAATAATTGGGGTATCCTATTTTCAAGAGACCCGTTCTATCTGACCTTGTAAGAGCTGCCTCCCATTAGGCATTTGAAAAGGACTGTAAGTAGGTTCCTATTTAAGCCTTGTCTAAATTTGCAAGTGAAAGTTAGGGAAAGAGAAAGGGACCAGATCTGTAAAACTTATTAAATAATCTATGGTAAATAAATTTTGAGCTGAGCAAAATGTATTATCAGCTAGGACAAAAATTTTGGACAAACATCCCAGATGGAAAGGTCAGAATTTTATCTTAGATTTCAAAATATAGAAGAGGAAAAAGGAGAAAATTTGGCTGCGATAATGATAGCAATTGTTTGGCAGATGTTCTGGAAATACGAAGGAAAAAGATGATGGATGGAGTAGATGAGTATATCCGAGTTATACAAGATATGGCGATGAGAAATAAACTACCAAAGGAAGTTTCATTTGTTTACCCAAAAAATCCATCAAAACACAAAACTGCAAGTGGGTAAGAGAAAAAACATTGAACATAAAGGTAAGAAGATTGTGGTTTTAAAAGCCAAATAACCGCAGAGAGTGAGGAGATGAGAAGAGAATACCGATTTTCTGACTAAACCTTTACTGGAAAATGAAAGTGAACTATAAGATGGCTGATACCAGTAAGGATTAATTTTTTATGTGGCAAAGCAGAAGACATAGAATTGATTCAAATGTGAAAAAGCAGAAAACTTTTCTTGGGCTAGAAGTTTTTTGGAAAGAAGACAGAGCAGGAGGTAGAGAAGGAGGTCTCATTAATTGAGTTTTAATGGAGGAACAACCCGCAGACTGAAAAAAGAGAACAGGAAGCTGCAGGTGGAAAGAATGGACAGTTTAAAGAACAACGTGAAGAGAGACAGCACGAGTAACTTTAGATCCCAAATCATAAGCATAATCATGGAAGAAACAAAAAATTGATTACAAATGAATTAAATGGACTGCAACTCAGACTGTTAAAAGAAAGGAAAAAAACGCTTTCATAAATTAGAGAAATTAAAAATTTGATAATACAATTTGCCTATCAAGAAGTTCCATCATTAAAAAAACAACATGAGCAATTGTTAATACAACGAAAGTTAGGGAAAATAAACTTTAAACTCTCTTGAACTCAATGTAAGAAAAGAGGAGTGGTTGCTTTATATTAAAAGAGGATAAGTTCCAGCAAAACTGATTCTACACGGATGAAGACGGCAGAGTATGTAATGGTGGAATAACGGTAATAATAGAAAAAATACTCCTGATTTGCAATTTAATGCCTCCGACATGATAACAGGAAGAGTTTTGTATAAAAAACTACATATGGAAATAATTAGACTTGGATTTGTCACATATATATTTATGAATTAGGGGATATTTAAAGGCAATGGGACAACTAAAGACTACAATACACACGACAATAAAACAATAGAAAGCACTCTCCTAAATCTCTTTTTTAGAAATGAGTAGATGATTGAAGCCCTTAAGAGATATTTGAGAGAAAGAAAATGTTAAAGCTAAACAATATACTTTTACTCGCCTAATAGGCCACCCTTTATCATGGTCCAGATTAGATAATGATTTGGGATCTCGAACAGAATTAATATCCACTATCCAAGAAAACAAGTATTGAAACAGAATACTTGGCAGACCATAGTCCAATGACAATTAAATGGAAGGTAGCAAAAAAAAAGATCGATATGGACAATTAAACAACACTAATTTTAAAAGGAGAAAGATTTTATACAATGGATGGAGAAGGAATTAGCCTTTTTCTTTCAAGAGAAAACAAAAAGAGGATACCTTCAATGCAGAATGTCTGGGATACAATGAAGGCATATGCTAGAGGTTTGATAATAGATTATACAAGAAAAAAGAAATATTAAGGAAAAGAACAAGGCTCCAAGACCTTGGAAGATGAATCAAAAAGACTTGAAAAGAATTACGAAATGCAACAGAAAAAAGATATTAAATTGAAACCTGGATGTAATTAAGATAAAAATGAATTAATAGGGAACAGAAAGAACTGGCACACACGAAAATAGAAAACTTTAAACAGAATTATTTTGAGATGCAAATAAAACCAGGTAGATGGCTAGACATATAAATTGAGAAAGGAGAAGGAATCAAAGAAAATATTGAAAACTAAATAGATGACAAGGCCAAGCTTTATTGTGGTAAGGTAAGGAGAAAGAAAATTATTCAAGATTTTTTTATGGCAATTGATAGTAAACAAGAGAAATAATTGAGTGAGGATGAAAATTTAAACAGTATTTACTAGAATGTTAACTTACAAAAGATACCAAAAGAGGACTGAAGAAATGTTAGAAAGTAAATATACAATGAAGGAATTGAAAAGAAGCATTTAAAGAGCAAGAATAATGGGAAATGCACCAGGTCCGATGGGCTTCCGGCAGAATTCTTAGTTAAAAAATTTCAGAATCATTAGTATCCCACTCTTAGAAGTTATGAATGAAGTTAATGTTAAAGAAGAATGATACCCAAAATGGACAGAGGCTTATATTACACTTATTTTCCAAAAGAAGAGCTGACCCGCTGCAAATTAAGACTATAGACCATTTCCTTATGAAATGCAGATTATAAATCTTGCTTCAATACTAGCAGAAAGACTGAAAAAATATTTTAAATAAGTTTTAATTCACTCAGATCAAAATGGATTCTTGCCCAAAAGAGAACACAATTAGAGACAATATGAGAGTAATTTTGGACACCTTGGAATACTATGAAGCTCATCCTGAGAAGCAAATGCTTTGATAAATTTCTAGATGCCCTCAAAAAGCTTTGATAATGTGAAACTGGAGATTTATGTTGTTACTGTTGGACACAGATGGGTTTTTGCCAGAAAATTTATTCAAGCAATAGAAGCCATATATAATAACAGACAGCAAATGTAAATGATGGATGGAGAATTTACAGATCTTATAAATATAAGAAAAGGCACAAGACAAGGGTGTCCTCTATCTACTTTGTTATTCGTATTGACTTTGGAAGTGTTAAATAGAAATATTAGGCGATGATAAAAGTATAAAAGGAATTGAAAATTAAAAAAGAAGCAATTTAAAACTACAAGCTTTTTGCTGACGACTTAGCTTTTATTCTTGGAGAACCCCGTTAGAAACGCTCCCAAGTTGTATTGGAAAAAGATAGAGACATACGGTGAGATGGTGGCTTTGAAGATAACAAAGATAAAACAAGATCTTAACAAAAAATATGTTATTGAAACAAAGAGAAGAACTGACAGATCTTTTGAAAATTCAAGTTACAAATAAGGTTTAAAGTATTCTGGGGAATATATTTGACGCAAGATGTAGCAACATTTTAAAAGAAAATAATTTATACTAACTCAAAGCAACCAGATATTATAGATTTGAACAGAAAATGGGAAAACTTGCAATTGTCCATTAATAGGGAGAATTTCAACATTAAATGAAATATTTTACCTAGAATTTTATTTCTCCTTTCAAACAATACCAATTAGACCCTTGGAAAAGATTATTTTGAAGATTTAAATAAAAATCATGTTAAAGTTTATATGGCAAGGTAAAAGAGCGAGAAAAAGTTAAAGCTTTTACAAGATGCAGAATTAGAGGAGGTTTTTGGCTTGCCTAATTGGGAACTGGTATTATCAAGCTGCAAAGTTTGATTGTGGGTCAAAGAATGGATAAATTAAGAAAACATAGATTGTTGACATTAGAAGCGCCAATGATTTTTACTGTTGGGACTGGCATGCTTTTTTTATGGTACATAGGGAACTAAAACACAGGGGTATTTTAGAAAGACATAATAATATAGCGAGAGTCTTTGTGGTTAAATTGGGAAAAAGATCCAAAAAAAACAATGTTTATTTGAAAATTCCGTTTGGTTATGCGACTATTGAAGCAATTTTCCTTATCTATGATTTATAAAAAGGAACAAACAGTTAGATATGGGGATTGTTAGATGAAAAGGGTGGACTTAAATGATCCACAAACTTAGAGGAACACCGGTCATAAAGAGAATTGGTTAATATGCGCAAATACATTCAAGATCATGATGATATTTTAAAACTGGAAGGATTTTATGATAAACAGACTGATTTAGATAACCGATATTGATGGGTTACTGATGACCAAGTGATTAAAAATTATATGGTTTAATTTAATTGGGAAATTAACTAGAAAGAAGAAACAATTAAAGACAACTATGATTGTTTGGGGGAAAAATTTTGGATATGGGATTGATTTAGAGAAATGGCACAAAAATTATGGTCTCAAAATTATAAAATGACAAATGTCAAACAGCATATAAAGAAAACTTGTATAAGAATGTTTTACAGGTGGCACTTCCCCCAGACAAGAATAGCAAGAATGGTTTAAGAATAAATCTGAAAAATGTTGAAATTGTCACCAAGATACCCTGGCTCACTTACTATATATGTGGTTGGAACTTGTGAGAGGCTAGAAAATACTGGACTAAAATTCAACATATGGTTGGAGAAAATGACCAAAGAAACACCATGACTGAAACCAGAAGACTTTTTTATTGGGAATTCTACCTGACGACATATAATAAAGAATGAAATATTTTGAATTGTAAAATGTATTAACAGCGGCTAGGATGTATTTTGCTAAAAATTGGAAAGAATGAGATAATACCAACTACAGGAAGAAATTCTAAGAAAATATTAGAATTGCTGGATGAGTAGATTGACATTTGAAATTAGAGAGCAAGAAGATACAATTTTATGAAATTTGGGCTCTTTTCTACCAATGGCTAGATGATAAGATAAGATAATAGAATATTATATTATAAGAGTTTTTTTTTTTCTTTTTTTTTTTAGGATTAAATTTGTTTATGATTATTTGATTTTTGTTATTGAATAAAGTGTTTAAAGTATTGAATATCCCATAAAGAATGAAAGATTAGTAATATCAGGATATGGATTGATATTAAAATTGTTATGCAATATAATTATTGACACTATAAAAATGAATGCCCAAACTGATGAACCAACGGCGACACAACGGAAGAATATATGAGAAATAAAATGTTTAATGTTATGTCTGTTTAGTTTGTTTTGTTAAAAATTAATAAAATTCTTTATTTAAAAAAAAAAAAAAAAAATTTTGGACAAGACTAAAAATTTTGGACAAAGACTTTTAACATTCATAGAGTAGGCATATTTAAGATTATGTAGCAGCCTAAAATCAGCTAGGTTACATTTTGTATATTTGAAGGATCTAGGCATAAATCGTGGTTTAGTTTCTTCTTCAGGAGGACAGGTAATGAAACCTGAAGATCATAAAGAGCTTGATTATTGAAATCCTTATCTGTTAGGATATATGCACTGGGGAACTTATTTAAACAAAGAGTGAGGAAAATATCAAAATATCATCCTGGATTTGCTGAGTAGGAAAATAGAAATTAATACCCAGTGAGGAAAATTGGTCAAAGATTAATAAAGCTAAAATAGCATTCACAATCTGAGATAGTTGTTTTAAAATTTCAACACATACGTTGGAAGCTATAAATAGACCAAGCTCTCTCCCTTGGGTCTGCCAACTGTGAGGCAAAGCTGTGCAGGGGCTAGCAGAGAAAAATAGTTGTGATTGAAAATTTCCAAAATTTCCACAATATCCAGGCCTTTTACATCCATGTTGCCTGCAAAAATAAAAATAATGAATTTGTCAACATTTCAAAAGGAGAATGGGCAATAAAGTGTTGAGAGACTCAGTTGCAGCACTCACTGATTGAAGCACTGATAGGTTTGCATATAATTGTTTGTTTTACTATGGAAAGAGCACTAAACAACTGAGCTAGTTCTTCCTTATCCTCCATAGGGTCGACTGAAGTCTATATTTTCCCTTTAATTCATTTGAGGGTGTAATGCCTCCTGTACTTATCTGGTCCTGGAGTAGGTGGAGTACTCTGCTGTGTAGGTAGTTGTTGGCTGAGATTGTGAACTCTAGGGCTTATCTTCCCTCACAGACCTAGCTCTCCTCCCAGAATTTAGCAGAGGCCATACACTGCTATTGTGAAAAACATACAGTGAGATTTAAAAAAAAAAAGTTTACAAATAATTGAAAAGAGTGCAAAATCCCAAAAAGTCAATGTTATTCTTTCAAGTCTGGGAAGCCAGGAGTTTTCTACAAACTTTCTTGAATGTACTCCGTGATGAAGAAGTTGTGAGAAGGAGTGTAGCACTGCTTACATATTGTGCCACCTGTCTTCATTAAAACAATGGTGGGTTGCAACCGGTTTAACAACCGGTTCTGTGAGCGCATGCTTCATGCATGCAGGTGCACCATGCACATGTGTGGAGCATACTGCAATTTGAACCTTTCCAGCTCACATTCTAGCCTTCCCCAGTGAGTAGAACACCTGAAGCGTGGTAGTCCAGTTTTGCCTGCTCAAATCAGCTGAGCTGCAAAAGAAGGAAATATAAGACAGGATATGGTGGGGCTGAGTGGGTGGGGCCCACTGATCATCATTCATACCAGTTTGCTAGAACAGGTGCAAACTGGCATCAGTCCACCACTGCATTAAAGGGATTAATTGCAATCTGGAGGACAATCCTATGTCATTACCAAACTGGCTCATCTTTGGCAATTTCCATATCTTGGTGTAGGGGCAGCATATAGATTTTGAGTAAGAATCTGGAGCAACTGAGTTGATGGCTTACTTCAGAACAGGTTTAGTTATGTGCTTTTCCATTATAGCCTTAAATTCACTGTTTTCTGACTGGCATCTAACAGCTAATCAAAAATGGCAATAGCTATTTTTACAGTTGAAAGGCAATTCTTGCCAATCAGGTCCACATCCATATTTAAATTATTAATGGTTTTAAAAGTGTCCTCCCTTTTAATTCTGACAGAAATGTCTTCATCAGAGGAAGGGAGACAATCTACTTCTAAATAAAATGGGGCTTAGGATTTATCAGCAGTGATGGGAGAAAAGATATGATATATCTTTATGCTGGAAGAAAATATTCAGTTTTAGGAATATGGAGATTGCCACAATCTTAGAGTATTCAAAATGCCTGGAGTAAATGGTATCCCAGGCTTATTTTTCTCTTTGGTCTTTCCCTTTGAGTTTTTGTTTTGTTTGTTCCTGTCTTGTACTAATTTGTGCTTTGCATCATTGGCAGATGTCTGAAGCTATTGGACTAAAATACCAACTAACCTTAATTCTAAATTCTAAAATCACTAATCCTATTTTTTTAATCATTCAATTGTGCCTGCTTCTCAGAGACTGCAGTTTTCTTGGCAAAGTTTTTCAGAAGCGGTTTGCCTTCCTAGGTCTAAGAGAAAGGGATTGGCCCATGGCCACTCAGCGGATTTTGTGCCTAATTAAGGCAGAACTAAGACTCACCATCGCCTGCTTGATGCCTTAAACAGTACACCACATTAGCTCTCACATTTTTCTCTGTCTTCCAAACAAACAAATCTATGGTACTGTACAGTATTCTCTCTTCATCAGTCAGGACCATGGACAGCACAAAAGAGCAGTACTTCAAAACTGATTTTACTCACTCGAAATAACTTTCATTTGAATGACGAGTGGGAGACACTATATTCACGGAAAATGCAGCCATATGAAAAGCATTTCATCATTATTATTCCAGTTTGTATAAAGAAAGCAATATCTCTCTGGGGTGACTATCTAAAGAAACAAAATTCACAGAGGAACAAAGACAGATTATAACTGGATATATAACAATAAGGAATGTTTCCAGAGTCATAAAAAGGATTAAACTAGGAAAGGTGCCTGGACCAGGTAGATTATCAGGTTTTTCATTATAAATGTTTTGAGAATTAATTATTACAATCTTTAAGAAACCAGATAAACTCTATCATATAGGGAAGAAAAACAGAAAGAGGCTAATATGGCATTAATACTTAAACAGGGAGAAGAATTGACTTTAACAAGAAATTATAAGCTGATATCATGATTGAATAAAGACAAGTTGTTCGCAATGATTCCAGTTAAGAGAAAATAATTTTGCAAGAATTTATTCATGAGAATTAATGTGGGTTTTTAACTTCTATTTAAAGACTGTTAAAGGATAATGTTAGAAACATGCTGGACATTTTGGAATATTTGGAGCAACTTAATAAAAAAAACAAGCCAAGATTTTCTTAGATACAGAGAAAGTCTTTAACAATTTAAAGAGCTTTCTTGTTCAAGATTTTGGATTACATTAATTTTGGAGAAGACTTCATAAAATAGGTAAGATAGACTTATACTTTCAGGAACCACAAATAATTGTTAATTGAGATTTTAAAAATATCTTGTGAGATACAAAAAAGGACAAGACTGAAATGCCCCTTGATTCATCTCTTGTTTATTTTGGATGTTGAAATACCCAATAGAGATTTAATACAAGATAAGGAGATTGTGGGTGTAAAGGTTAAAAAGGAAATTTATAACTCAAGTACTTTTGCAGTTGAGTTGATGGAAACCCTGGAAGTTTCTTGAAAGGGAATTAAAATATTAATAGGCAAATTAAAAATTTTGGTGCATTAGCAGCTTTTAAGATTAATTAACAGAAGACAAAAATATAAACAAAAATATGAAAATATAAGATCAGACAGAATTGATCTATAAAATGGGGTTTAAGATTAGAGAAGAAGGTACAATATCTAGTTATCACCATGACGCATAGGAATTGTATGTTATTTTAACATAACTATGTTCAGGCATATAATGAAGTTAAAAAGGGTATGTTTTATCTTTAACATCCTTCCTTAAATATAAGGAAGAAATTGCAACTGTCATTGCTTGGGAGAATTTCTGTGATAAAAATGAATACCTTTCCTACAATGATATTTTTGTTTCAGACGGTACCTGGTTTGCTAACCAATTCAATATTTAAAAATGGCAGAAGGATATATCTAAATGTGTGTGTCAGGGGAAAAACAGAGTTAAGTATAAGGTGTTACAGGATCCAAAGGAAAGAGGATTGGGTTTACCTGATTTTAAATTGTATTTCACAGCTTGCTATTGAGATTAAAGAGTTAGCATTGCTGAGAAATAGAAAGCTTTTGGTGTTAGTAAGATATGACCTGAAATTTGGGTGGCATACATAAAAATTAGCTTGGATTTTTAAAAAAAACATTATGTTAGCTGTCTCATATTGAAAATATGGAATAGATACAAGCTCAGGTTGTTCCTGAAAACACTTGGGACTCTCAGAACAAGAAGCTGGGAGTTTTGGGTTTGCCTATTTCTGATCTATAAAACACACAAGAAGAGTTTTATAGATCAGAAATAGGCAAAACCAAATGGCTAACCTATCATGAAATACCAGAATTTTGTCAAAGGGAATATAAAATACAATCAAGAGAAAAACTGGTGGAAAGGGATATATTTGTCAAAAATTCTCTTATTTTACAATTATTAGAAAGATTTAAAATAGACAAAATTATTTGTAGTTTTAAACATTCTAAGATTTGAGTTTAAAATAGAATTGTGTACACATGATGAACATGTAATTGCTAAATATATAAACTTTATTGAAATTTAAAACAGAAGAAAAACAAATGAAATAATGTATCATGAAGTGAGTTAATTTTTTTGGTTATTATATTCAGGTGGAACAATGAAGAAATATATGGTGGAAAGGACTGAAATCCTTGTAATTCTTAAAGAGAATTTTTATGAAATGAGATACTGTTAAATGGTCTAGACTGTAGAATTTATTATGGCACTTCAAATTTATATTGGAAATATAAGCAACATGAAGGAACATTTTATGTAAAATCTTTTAAAAAGGTAGAAAAATGTTTTAAAGGTAGCAAAAAATGGATTTAAATATACACTGATTCAGAAGATTTTAAAATCAACATATTATGGAGATCAGACATTTTTCTTTTTTTTAGATTGATGAAAAAAACTGTTGAAAAAAATTATGAAACTTTCTTTTGGTATATGAGAACTCCAGAGGAATTATTTTATGCACAAAAATAGAAAGATTTGGCACCTCTCACAATAGGAAGTGGGAATGGGAATATTCCTTATTTAAATCTCTCTTCCTCTCTCTCTTTACATACATACATACATATATACATATGTGTGTGTGCGGCTGTGTGTGTGTGCTGTTCACTTCCTTCGGGTATTATCCCACGTCATTTGTAGTGCTGTTAAAGTTTGTAGCAACGTTTCAGCAGAATCTCATCTGCATCATCAGGCTTTTGTATTGTGTTCGTCTGTGAGTCAGGCTATCACAGCCATTTAGTTTTAAATTTGGGGCTAGCCTATTGCTTTGTCCATTATGGTTTTTTCTTCATCCTGATTGGTTGTGAGTTTGGTCTCTATTTATTGGTCTTGGAGTTTGCTGTGTTCTGCTTGATTGGTTTTTTCTAATATCTTCTGTCTGTTTTGTGGCTTTTTTTGTGTCTTGATTGGCTTGGCAACATTGTGTTCCTGTATTGGAGGCTTTTTCGTGCAGCCTTGGCTCGGAGTAAATGGATGGCTATCATTTGTTAGGAAGCTACTGTTCATCTGGTGCTGCCCTGGTTGGGGTGTGTTTGACTGGAGGTATCAGGGGGGATCTGTTTCGGTGCTCAGCTGTTTGCCTGGTTTGCTGTTGTGAGATCTTTCTATTTGAGATGCAGGCTTCCCAAATGATTGACAGTCTGCTGGAATCATCTCTTCTATTTCATGCTTTCAGGTCTTTTTTCAAATCTCTATGGCTTCTCTGATAATTCTGTGGCCTGGGGTTTTCTATAGTGGCTAGGGTTTTGGTGCCATTGATGTTGATGCTATGACCTGTGGCTTTCATGTGTTGGACTAGTGAGGAAGTTGTGTTCCAGCTTTTTTACTGCATTTTTTGTTCATCTAGGGCGGTCTTATTTCTTCTATTGGTCTGTCCAATGTTATGTGGCCGGGCATGATGCACAGGGAACTTCTTTATAGCCTTGGTTTTCCAGGTCAATTTTATCTTTATCTTCTTAGGATGGCTGCTAATTTTCTGTCTGTTTTGAAACAGTCTTGTTGTGATGCCTGTGTAGTATCTTACTGATTTTGTCTGTAGTACCTCTTATGTCAGGGCAGGACAGTTCTTCCATTTGTCTGTTCATCTTCTAGGTCTCCACTATGTTCTCAGTGTTTTTGTGGATCAAGCCAGTGATTTCTGCTTTTGTGGAAGCCGTTGGCTGTCAGTACTTTAGTAGGTTGCATAGTTCAGTCTTTATGTGTGTCTTCTCTGCCAGGGTTGGTTCTGGCAATTAGTGTTTTGGCCATGGAGTTTTATCTGTGCTGGGTGATGGTGGGATTGGGCATTGAGGTATCACGCAGTGGGTGTGTTGTTTTCTTCTGGTGTGTATGGTGTGTCTTCGTGTGCCATCTGTTTTTTTGTAGATTAGTACATCTAGGAAGGTAGTTGTTTGTTTTTTTCTGTTTCCATGGGTGAACTTGATTTTGGGGTGTGTGCTGTTTAGGTATGTTAGGAAATTGTTTAGGTTTTCTTTTCCATGGGCCAAATCACAAATGTGTCATGATTTATTTTAGCCATAGTTTGGGTTTGTGGGTGGCATTAGCCAGGGCTCTGCGATTCAAATTCTATCCATGAAACAGGTTTGCAATGACAGGTGACAGTGGTGATCCCATTGGAGCTCCTTCAATTTGCTTGTATCTTTTGTCTTTTGTATATGCCAATATGTGTTGGTTAAGCAATGTTCATTAGTTCCATGAGGTCTTTAGCTGGTTGGTATTTATTTTTGATGATTTTCAGGAGTTTCTTTTATTGGGACTTGAAGTGAATAGTGAAACCACGTCGAAACTTACAAGCAGATCTTCTTGTTCCATGTGTAGATATTTGATCATTTCCAAGAAAGTAGTTTGAGTTTTGTACATGTGAAGCTGCAGTTTCCGCATGGGCTGTAGATGTTTGCTAAGTGTTTAGCTAGGTTTCGTAGTGGTGCTCCTTGGAGCTGACTATGAGTCTGAGAGGTATGCCTTCTTTGTGTATTTTTCTGGCGAGGCTGTATAATTTGGGGCATCTTGGAAGATTTTTCTCTTGGAATGATCGTCTGTTGGATTCTCTTTGCTCATGTGCTGGTTCATAATTTTCTTCTTGGGTTAATTTTTCCAGATATGTGGTTGGGTCTGTGTTTATAGGTTTGTATGTGGAGTCTTGAGTAGGTCTGTCAATTTTGTTTCATAGTCTTTTCTATCCATTACTACTGTAGGCATTCCCTTTGTCTGCTGGAAGTATGATTATGCTGTTATCCTTTTTTGGGCTTGTAGCGCTTTGAGTTCTCTTTGCAAGTTGCTTTTGGTGGTTTGCTTGTGCATAGGATGTAGTAACTTGGTGTCTTATTCTGTCAGCTTCATCTGTATTTAATTTAGTTAGTTGGATTCTACTGCACATATGATGGATTCTGTGGGATTTTGGGTGCTATAGCATAATTGAATCCTTTGGTTAGGAACATCTGTTTCTGTTTGGGGAGTTTTCTCTTGGAAACGTTTATATACTAATTGTTTCAAGTGTTGTTGTGAATTGTTGGGGCTTTCTTGTCAGTTCAAATTTCTTTAGTTTCCTCAAGAGTTTTTTCATTTTGTAAGTGGTTTCAGTTTCAGCTCTCCAAGTTTGTAAGTTGTTTTTCTTGTCCCAAATAGAGGGTGGATTTTGTGCTCAATTCCAGTGTAATGCTAGCAAATCTTTGTTAACTGTCCAATCTGATCCAATTGGAATCTCTTTCTGTGGAGCTCGTTCCTGAGTAGAGCCATTTCAGTTCTTTTCAGGATATGTTTAGGGTTAAACATATGTGATGAAATACACACACACACATACACACACAGAGAGAGACAGAGACAGAGAAAGACAGAGAGATAGAGGGAGGGGGTGATATAAATATAGATAGATGTAGATTTAGATATATAGATCAATATGGAGTCGTTTTCATTTGAACATATATAAACAACACACTTTCACACATGTACTGGACACACATAGAGGCATTCAGTACACCAAGCAATTTGGACTTGCCACTAAAGACATGGCAATCAGTAAGAGTTATCTGGTTGTCTTTGCTTGCATCTTACTTCCTTTTTTCAAATAGCTGAAGATTCTTCATTGATTAATTACTCTTGTGTTTTTCAGTTCTGAATTGAATTTGGTTCCTCTCTTAGGCTATCTTTTCAGGAAAAATCTTTAAGCAGACTTACCAATAAGTCCAAATGTTGCTCAGTTTGCTGCAGCCTAGATGTATTAACATTTGGGAGTTGTTTCAACACATCAAGAAGGCAAGAGGTTAGGGAAAGCAGAATTATTTCATTGCATATCCTTTTTCACTTTCTGTGTTTTTCCATGGTGAAATAGCCCTTTGCTTTCACCTAATCCAGGGTCTTTAAGCCTCTAAGTTTGTGCAGTCTTCCTCATGAATAAAATCAAATAATAAACACAAGTTCTGCCATTGGTTAGAAGATTAGACATTTCTTAAAAGTTACCTGGAACTCTGCTCCCTATTTTGCTCATGCCAGGTTTTGTTTGTTTTTTTAAATTGTGATGCCCTCCACAAGGGATCCTCAATATCTTGAGGAGTTACAACCCAAAGTCTGAGAATCACTGAACTAATTCAAAAATCACTCTCGGCATTTGGTTTTAGAATAGAATCTAAAGAGGCATTTCAAAGCAATATTTTTTATCATGTTCATCTCAATAGTTACATGAACATTTGCATTTGAAAGGAAGGCAAGTTTTTATGTTATGATTAAATAAGAGCACTTTCTCACCAACTATCAGAATTTTGTCTCCAGTTAACACAATAATGTGGTCTTGATATAGTTGGCTCTTTTCAGCCTTGTAAACACATCCTGAGAGGGAAGAGATGAAAACTGTCGTAAGTGTTGACACAATCACACATTCATCATGGAGTTATTTCAACTTCTGACAATTTCTATCTGATGCAATGAATCCTCATTAGTGCATCACACTTGTTCCTGGCACCTGCTAATTGGAACTATACTGGCCACAAATGAACACGTTCTGAGCCATCTCCCACCTCCTCCATCTGTTTATGCTTTGCTTGAGGAATGGGGGGAAAGCTGGCATTTTGAAACAAAGAATTTTGGAGAACTGCATATACTGGACGAATTGAACATTTCTTTTATTTTTCATGTTCATGTCATTTTATTACATGTTATTGATTTGCATATGCCTTGAAAATGTCTTAACACATTGCAATAGTGCAAGTTTAAACAGTGATAGTTTTTCCTGAGAAAACTAAGAAACTATAGGTAGGTGCACTGTAGGTAGAAAAGAATTTAATTTAGACATTCAAATTAAACTGCATGTCTCAGAGTTTCTCTAGGGGGCCATAAAGTTAATATAGAAATAGAGCCTGCATTTCAACTCTGCTGGAAAAGAAAGCAGTACCACTGTTTCATTTCTAGGAAGGTTCTGTCCCTCCAATTATTTTGTTTTAAATTCTTCCCATGTCTTTTCCCCCAACATTTATTTTTCAAAAACAGACAATGGTCTTCCTTAAGTATCTTCTTCACATATAATAAACAATGCTGTTGCTGCTTCTCATAGAGAATGTACAGCAACCCCTTTATCATTTTGTTTCCTGAATATGGCATATGTTTTGGCACATGCCAACTCAAAGCAGACATGCAGTCAATAATAGAGTTACATTATGTGGTTGTTATATTATCAGCTGTACAGAGAACTGCTTCCATACATCTAGCTTTCTAATTTCCCTCTGAAAGTTTTATTATGAATAGAGGGAGCCTTTTGCCAATCACTGATCACATTTGATTGCAGGTTTTGGTCACAAAAGCATAGTAGCAATTCAGGGATTTATTGATTTATTTACATAATGTTTCTTATAACCCACCCAAACCTTGAAGGAGTCTGGATGCTGAACAATAACATTAAACATAAGATAAATATGCCCTTTAGCTTGATCCAAACACAGATCATGTAACCAATCATGCAATTTTCTTGGCAACTGAATAGTCTTTTTCCAGAATGGTTTTTGACTTCCCAATCTCGTCTCCCAGGATGGGATTCTCTTGGGATGTCTCATCCAAGTATTAATGGAGAGCAAACCTGCTTAGCTTCTAACCCAGACAAGATCAGCCAATTGCTGCCATCTGCTGATTGAATAAACATATTGGAAACCATGTTGGTGTTTCATTGTTCAAAAATAACTTTGTGATTTTTCTTTTTGGTTAATCCTAATAAAGGTCTTCTTCTACCAAAGTTTTAATTCTTTAATCACTAGAATAAAACAATGCATCTACAACTATACTATTGACCTCACTCCTTTCCTAAGGGGTCTGTAGGGGCATACATAAAGCGCACCAAAATGCCTACCGTCCCTGTCCTATTGTTTCTTTTATTTTTCTTATATGTACTCATTTCTTGTATTTATAACTATGTTTATCCTTATACCTATTATCTTGTAAGTGATTGACAAATCAAATCAAATAAATAAATAAATAAATTTTACTAAACAAACATTAGAGGACAACATTGCACTGCATTTAACAACTACTTTTAGAATTGATAACTTTCATGTTTGTTCTACAAGTAAAATAATGTAAAATATTATCCATATTAATATTAACTGCTTTTGTTTTTAATATTGGAAAAAGTTTCCTGAATGCTTATGAGCCATCAGAAATTGTATGCAACAAACTGTTTTAAAACAGTTTACAGAATTGTAGAATTTAGAGTCAGTTTATGGCTGAAAGTCAGACAAAGGGGAAAAATAGTCTGGTCTATGAATTCTATTTCACTTGTTGTTCTTAATTTTTAATTTTTCTTTCGTATAACCAAAGAAAATGTTCCCAGTTGTTGTGTAAAGTCTATTGGGTGACTAATGCATTCAGATAAGTAAATAGATAAAAGTAAAGTGTTAGCAGAAATTGAAACCTAATATAAGAAACTATTGGAATTACAGCCAGGTTTTGGGAGAGATTTTTCTGCTCAGATCTTAAAAAGCTGTGCCTACATTTGAGAGAAAATTAGAGATAAAATCTGAGCACAGCCTAAACAGCCAGCCGGACCAACAGCAGTATTTTTGTTCTCCTAGTAGCTGTATCTTTTTTTGCTTCTATTAGAAAATAAAATGAAGAAAATGTAATAGGAAAAGGCAGTAGCTTATTAAATTTTAAAGTTTTTTTTTAAGTGCTCATGGTTGGCTTGTTTCTTCCCCAGTACAAGATGAGGTTTTCAAACCATTATGGGAGAATGTATATTACCAAATTTCAAAGAAATGAAATTATGGATTAACAAGTTAAACTCCTTTAAATAAAGTTATCTAGATAGATGCTGGAACTCTTTTATCTTAGAACAGAGCTTGACAACATGAAAATTCCTATGTTAAAAAGTAGCCATACTAAATTTTAGAGCAAAAGGCTGAAATAATGATATAGCAGAGCTAACAGTTGAGGACTGACACATGATATATTCATTCATTCTCATTTCAATAAAATAAATAAATCCTCATAATAGTTATGTAGCTTCATCAGTCAATGAAATATTTTGACACTTCTGTCAGGATGAGACACTGGAAAACAATGAGGCATAATGAAAGATAAAATTAAGGGAGTCTTTCTCCCAAGTTCATTTTGTCTCTGCCAAGCTGCTGTGATTGGAGCAACTAATGCCTGTCCCCAACAGTCACTTGATTTGAGGACAAATAATTGAATTTAACAGTTCCCATTTCCATCACAGAAGCTTCACATGCAAGATGTCAAATAAAGTGGACCTTTTGATTCAGAACATTCCATTGTTGTTGATTGAAAATTTGTTCTGCATAAACATCAGCTCAGCCAGTTCTACCTAGTTCACCCAGTTTTAGGTTTCACAGGGATCTGAGAAACAACTGTAGTGTTATCATTCCTCCCGTCCCCCAGTGCAGTTACTTCAACAATCAACATGTATTATTGTGTTCCATCTTCTAGAACTTACATGGTTAGTAACAATAGCTATCACACTGAAGAACATCAGATTGGAATGGCTTTATTTTCCCCGCTCATCAGCAACTCTTCTATAATCACAGAAGATCATTTTAAAAAAAAAAATCCACTCTTGAATCAGAGAAAATTCTAAATAAGCATAATTTTGGGGGAGCACTGGTGTCATTATCACATCTTTGTAAAATTACTGTATTTTTGCTCCTTATAATGCAAGCACCTTTCTGTCTTTTCCTTCCCAGCACAGTAGCTCTGATATTGAGAGGTTTTCTGGTTCTCTTCCTTATTTGGTCAGATATGCTATCTATTATATATATCTTTAATAAGACATTTGGGGATTTGTTCCCTTTTCTCTGATCAAAATGGATCCCTGATCAAAATGGATTTCTGCCAAAGAGACAAATTAAAGACAATATGAGAGTAATCTTGGATACTTTGGAATACT
>BHFT01038673.1:0-14978 GCA_004320025.1 Laticauda laticaudata
AAAAAGATAACTTCCGATTCTACGCGGGAGAAAACCCGAATTAACAAAGACTCCACTATACAAATACTCGCGAAAACTCATGAAAAACATATAGTATATATAATATATATATATATTGTATGTTTTTTTAGCCTTTTCGCGGGTACTTACATTGTGTGTTGTTGCTTCCCTTCCGGTATTATTCGCACGTCATTGTAGTTGCTGTTAAGTTGTAGACGTTTTCAGCAGAATCCCATCTGCATCATCAGGCTTCTGTATGGATGTGGGTCTCACATCCATACAGAAGCCTGTTGATGGCAGATGGTCTGCTGAAACATTGCTACAACTTTAACAGCACTACAATGACCGTGCGATAATACCGAGGAAGCTAACCAACACACACACACACACACGCCACACACAGACACACGACAACAGACACACACACACACACACACACATATATATATTATATTTATATGTTTTTTTTAAAGCATGAATGGAAGAGAATGATTCACCAGACTGTCAATCATTTGGAAGCCTGCCACTCTCAATAGGAAAGATCTCCACACCACAAGCCAGGCAAACACCTGCTGGGCACAAAGCAGACGTCCCTCTGATGCCTCCAGCTCAACACCCCCCCCACCAGGCACCCAGATTGAAACCTAGCTTCCTAATAGATAAACAGCCGTCTTGGACACGAACGCCAAGCTGCACTGAAAGCCCCAATACAGGAACAGAGGGTTTGCAGCCAATCCAAAGCCACAAAAAACAGACAGAAGAAACCAGAAACAGCCAATCAAACAAACTCCAAGTCAATAAACACAGACCAAGACTCCCAACCATCAGGGGATAGCTAGCCTCAAATTTAAAAACAACGGCTGTGAGACCCTGACCCAGCATCAAACTCTCATACAGAAACCTGATAATGGCAGGAGATTCTGCTGAAACGTTGCTACAACTTTAAAAGCACTACAATGATGTGGGATAATACCCGAAGGAAGATGAACAGCACACACACACACACACACACATGTGTGTGTACACATATATACACATATATATATATATACACATATAGACACATATATATATATGGTATGTTCATATGTGTGTGTGTGTATTACATGTACATGCATTTGTATAACTATATGTATATGTATTTGTATGAATATTTGTAGAAAAGACTTTTTTCTCTAAAGACAGCAAAATAGCCTAAAAATAGATTATGACGTTTCTACTTTGTATAAATGTGCAACTGATAACAGTTCATTTCAATAGTACAAATTCACAGATTTTATTTGCTTTGCGAAAAATACACCAGTCACCAAAAGAATGTATAATTAAATAAAACCAAACATAATTAAAATATTTGGGGCCATTTTACAATATTAACCATTTTTCATTTGCTTTCATTTTGTCAGGTTAGTGATATACAAACAAGATAACACAATGTTTCTTTAGGTGGTACAAGAGGAAGAAAGTTGTCAGTAAAACATGGAGAAATTCTATAGTTTTTCTTTGGTAGACAGAATGAATTAAAATGAATAGGGCTTCAAAATGTTGTCTTCAATCCTGTTTCTTGCAGCTCACAGCATGCCTCTAATCTTTCAACTGGAAAATAAGTTACTCCATTTTACCTATCTTATATATCCAATTTTTGTAGATACTTTAATGTAAGGAAGCACAGCTCAAAGCGGAAAAGGAGAATTACTCCTATCACAACAGTAGGGATGCTCCTGAAAACAGCACTCTCCAATTCTTTCAAAGCATATAATTCATATTTTGACATATGTTTTCAACACATTGGCTAGCGTTGGGAAAGTGTTGTTTTTCTGGGGTCAATTTACTTAAGTTAATCCAATCAAACCTTTATTGCAGTCATAGCCCACGAAAGAAAGGTGAGATAGAAACAATTAGTAATTTTAAAAGGTACAAAATATAAAATTCACAGAAGTGTTACAATGTTTTAAAAAGCTAGTGTATATATATGTATAGGCAAAAACAAAATCTATATAAAAAAAGAAATCTATAAAAAGGGATAAAATGTTAATTTAATGTAGGGAAACATAAAAGTAGCTAATATGGTTAACTAAATCTATCAAATATTCAACACTTTTAATTGACAAGTTAAATACTTATTCAGACCTGAGGCACAGGTCATCATCTGAGAAATTTTAATCAATGCTGCACAGAACCTGAGAACACTTATATCTTATTGCAGGATTAGTGTCTGCAAGCGGCAGGGAGGTATAAAATTGTCCTGTGTGACCTGGGTGTTTATATGGAGTAGTAATGAGATGAGGCTAGTACAGTATCTTTGTCATATAGACACTGGAAGAGCACATGCTCTATTGTTTCTGTATGTGCAGAATACAGGGACTTTGCCTCTGTCACAGGGACTTTGCCTCTCCAGGGGGGGAATTTTCCCATATTAGCCTTCAAGGAGAGTCAAGGGGAGGGCATGACATCATGCCAGCATAAAAGCTTTCCAGTGATTGGTTACTTCAAGGTTGGTTAAGTATGCCATGGAGAAGCAGATTACCTGTCAGATTCACTGGCAATACTAGCTTCTCTTCAGATCATATAACTCTTACATGATGTAAAGAAGGCGATGGGGATTACCATTTCTAACAGAAACCTCAACTTTAAACTAATTCAAGATTTCAACTATTTTATTAGAGAAGAGAGGGAGGGAGGGAAGGAGAGAGTGAGCTTACTAGTCCAATCAGAAGTATGGTTGACATGGGAAATTCAAAAACTTTTGTTAATTAACATGATCTTATAAACTCACGTTTCTTCTCTTCATAAACTTCTTCTAGTAGTTGTTCCTGCTTTTCTATTTGGCCTATAAGGTTTTGGTGCTCAGTCTCCTTGCTCAAGCTCAGCTGCTTTAATTGCTCTCGGCTCTGTAGCAGTTGATGACGAAGCTTCTTTTCCTTGCTGTGTCTCTCTTTCACTTCTTCACAAAGCCATCTAACTTTAGCCTAAAAGAAAATGTATTCCTATTAAATATACTGGAAGAGAAGTTCATCAGATACAGATATCATTTACATCTATCAAATTCAAAATAAGATAGGGTCCTGTAACCCAATCGAAGGACTTTTTCAAAAATTTTATTTGTAAAGATTTCAGTCAAATACAGATAGAAGGTGGTCAACATCAATAACCATAAATATAGCATGTCTCACAGTTGGGTGCTTCCATAGTTTTCAGCAATTACTCAATCCGCTCAATAGTGGTGGTTTTTTGAGCGATTAAGGGTCATGGCATAGCTCAAGAATACAACAGTAGAAATGCCAAAGGGCTACTGTAACCAGTTTACAAATAAGCCTAGGAAACAATCAGACCCCAAAAAAACCCTTTCAAATAATTAAGTTTTTATTAATGTAGCCTTACAATAAAGTAAAATTAGTTCCTTTTGTTCTGCTTCCTGTCTGGTTTATCTGGGAAGGCTGGTAACAATTTTGCAAGTCTGAAAGTACAAACTTCCTACCAGTATTTTTAACTGCTTGATCCTTTATGGTGGGTTCTTCCTAAGTTTCTTTCTCTGACCGTTAAGCCACTGGGGCTTCCTGCCTCTCTTGTCTGATTGTTTCCCAAGCAGCACCTCTGCCAAAGGTCATCCACACATTCCATTAGAACCAGGTAACCAATGCAGCTCAAAATATTGAATTTATAATAGTGTAATATGCCAATGACTATGACAACAGTAGGGACGTGGTGGCTTAGAAGCTAAATGCTGACCTTGTTAATCAGAAAGGTCGGCAATTCAAATCCCTAGCACCACGTAACAGAATGAGCTCCCATTACTTGTCCCAGCTTCTGCCAACCTAGCAGTTCGAAAGCATATAAAAATGCCAAGTAGAAAAATAGGACGCATTTTGGTAAGAAGGAAAGCATTCTGTGCGGCATCGGCGTTTAATGATGCCAGCCCATGACCACAGACGATGTCTTTGGAACAGTGCTGGTGTTCTTCGGGCTTGTAATGGAGATGAGCAGCAGCCACTAGAGCCAGAAAACAATCACATTATGTTGAGGGGGAACCTTTACCTTTATTGATTTACTTATGGACAACAGCAAAATGAGAACCACAAATATTTTTTTCAAAGTTACTTTAATGTCGCCTTCATAATCTTCTTACTATCGCTTATGCAATTCTTTCGGCTGCAAAGTAATGGGGAGGAGGGGGTGTGAGATCTGGAAGCGAGCTGAGGTGTTACTTCTACGTTGTATAAATATGAGATGGGGGAGCATACATTCAGGTTTAGGTTTCTATTTCTCGCTCAGCTTTCTTTCTCTGTTTGCAGCTTGCAACCTTATCAAAAATATGGCCAAGGTCAATGGACCAGAGGGCCTCATCACCACCTGAAGATGTCCACATGATCATATTCCACATAATTTCTAATGGAATGGATTCAGTTGAACTATTGGGGGGGAAACATTTCCATCATTTTGTCTATGTGATTCACGCGCCTAAATTTCTTCAGATTCAGAATTCTATGGTGCTACCCACTTTATTTTCAGTAAAGATATATCTTTTCTCTAATTTAAAGAGTTCTAAGTATTTCTTTCGTTGAATCTTGAATGGAGCATCACATGAAATTATTCTGAATCTCACTTCTACTAGGCTCCAACCCAGAGGAAAACACCCAAAATTTCTCTCGAGGGCCTGAACATCATGTCATCTCAAACTAGTGACCGGAAGATCGGGAGCCAGTGGAGGGCAAGATTCTTTGCTGTACAGGAAGCTGAGATTGCTGAGCAGAGCTCAATCTGGAAGGGCAGTGCAAGCCCAGGATGGTCAGGGGGGTTGGCTGGAAAGCGGATCCAAGAAGACACCACCCCCCCTGGGAATCACAACACCAGCCAGCTGGAAGAAAGGGCCATGGCAAGAGAGGGGAAAAGCAGAGATCTTTTACTGAGCAAGCCAGGAAACTCCTCAAGTGAGCATTGGACCAACCTCAGCTGCATAAAGGTATGAAGGGAGGGGAGTAGCTCAGCCAAAAGATGCAGAGCGAGCCCTCTCCCATAGATCAACCTGAGCCAGCGCGCAACAGCAGCAGCAGCCCCGGGGGCGTCCCAGCGGAGGTGTAATTCCTAGAAGGTTGTAGAGCTCCCAAGTTGCCTCCATTAGAAGTAAAGTATGGGGAAATCCCAAAGACTTTTGGGATTTTTCCGTAGCAGTTTGGAGCTATATGGAAGAATATCAGGGAGGATTTCCTCAGAAGCAGGCTAAAGGTGAAGATGTTGTTACCAGAGCTCTGGAGTGAACAGCTTGCAGGACTGATGGTTGGCCCTTGATAATGATAATGCCCCCAGTTTGCTTGAATTATAACCTGTTCATGACTGTAGCTGGCGGGCTTAGGTTTGAGGACCCCACTGGTCAGGAATGAAGGACCAGGATCAGGTGAAGGACATAAATCAGGGGCGGAGGTCAGTGGCCAACTACACCCAAGAATTTAGACAGCTTAGCATGTCATATCTGAGGCTGTTCCCAGGGAGCCCGACAGAGCGTTTAAATGGGTTAAAATGAAGATGTGTACCAGAGATGCCATTGCGTAGAAGGGACCCAATGACTTGCAGCATGTGTATTGCTTGGCAGAAGAAGTGGAAATTTGATTTAACCCAAAGCAGACGCCGGGGGGTTCGTGGGGTGAGAGCCTTCTGCCCCATGCCCTCAAGAGGTCCCCAAACCCCAGAGGGGAGGAGTGGCGGCAAGCCCAAACCCTCTGGCCGTTTCAATGTGGGAAAGGAAGGTCACTGGGCTGCGGCCGCAGGGTCAAGGATGGAACCAAGGAGGCCACCAAAGGAGGGAGAAGCTGAAAAATCCAGCGAAAGCCTGGCAAGTGTGCGTAAAACAAGGAGAGGTTGGCAGATGGTCACACCCTCCAGCAGTGAGAGGAGCCGGCAACCCGCGACTTCCCCTGAAGATAGGATACACTCGGAGACAACTTCCGGTAAGTCCAAGGAAGTCCAAGGAAGTGGACATAGTCATGGGCCCTATGAACATTCCGGTTGAAGTTGAGGGTACCACTTCAAGGCGCCGAAAGGGAAATGTAGCCTTGCTAGACTTCTGGGTGCCAAGGTGGTGATAAGCAACACAGGAGTAGTAGAGAAAATGGGTTTAAACTAAAACCTTTAAAACGCCCATCGCCTTTTGCCAATTGGATGGATGCAGTGCTGAGGGGCTGCCCGCACGGCTTTATAACGGAACCCGTAGAAATGAACTATGGATAGAGCATAATGAGACTCTGCGTTTATTGTACCCCTGAGATGGAGCAAACCGTTATACTGGGATTACCCTGGCTCCGGAATGGGAACCCCGTTTAACTGGAAGAAGGGTCGGTTGCGCATAGACCCAATCAGCAACTGGAGGTGAGGGGCTGATCTCAAACTGAAGCCTCAGAATCCGATTGAGTTGCCTCCACAGATACTGAAATCTTGAAGGGGAAGGAAGTGAAAATTACAAAAAAATATGTGGATTAAAGGAGCAGTGAGAAAGGTCTCAGATGAGTCTCCCTCCTCATCAGTCAGCAGATTGATAGTACTGAGAGATTTTATCTAGGTGAAGCTTCCCAAACGACGTTATTGGTTCCAATGACACCACGAGAATTAGAAAGCTAGATTATTATTAGATAAAATTGAACGTGGTTTCATCAAACCCCTTAGGCCCGGGTAGCGCCAGTGCTGTTCGTGAGGAAAGATGGCTCCAAGTGCTTGGTTGGTTGACTTATAGAATTTAAACGCAATTTGCTGGGAAAACGTGTGCCCCTCCCTTTGATGAAGGACATGCTGGGCCACCTGGCCAAGGGAAGATTTCATGAAGTTGGATTTGAGAGAAGCATTCTACCAAGTTCGAATTAAGGAAAGGGATGAGTGGAAAACCGCTTTTAACTGCCCGCATGGGTTGTTTCCAAATTCACGCTCTCCCTTTTGCCCACAGGGGCCCCAGCTGTATTCATGCAGATGATCAATCAGGTGTTACATGAACATTTATACAGGGGTTCTGGGTTACCTTGATGACATCCTTATCTACACGGAAACTGGATGAGCATGTGAAACTAGTGTAGTTGGTTCTACAGAAATTGCGAGCCGCTAAGTGTATGCTAAACTGTCCAAATGTGAATTCCATCAAGATAAAATAGACTATTTTGGGATATCGCATTTCACCTGGGGCATAGAAATGGATCCAGAGAAATTTGTGCCATATTGGAATGGGCTCCCCCACTCACCAGGAAACAACTTCAGAGCTTCTTTGGGATTCGCAATTTTTTATCGGCAATTTATCCCGGCTTTTGCTAAGATAACAATGCCCATCACAAATCTTCTAAAACTAAAGGAGAGGTGAAGCAAGCTAGCAAGCCGTTGGAGTGGTCCATGGAGTGCCAAGCAGCCTTGTGAAAAGCTAAAACGACTGTTTGCTGCAGAACCAGGACTAAAGCACCCAGACATGGAGGTTCCTTTCGTGATCCAAGCTGATGCGAGGTGTGTGTGGCCGTTGGAGCGGTGTTACTTCAAATCAATGAGAAGGGACCTTACAGCCTTGCGCGTATACCTCCCGTAAACTATCTGAAACCGAAAGAAGGTGGGCTGTCTGGGAAAAAGAAGCTTTTGCAGTTCGTTGGGGCCTACTGACTTGGAGACATTCCTGGAAGGAGCAAAACATCCATTTGAGGTATGGACTGGATCATAAAAATTTGGAGCACTCATAAAAATGCCTCGGAAGCTGTCCCCTAAACAGTTCGCTGGGCGCCAGTACTTCAAGCGGTTCAATTTCTCACTGAAGTACATTCTAGGGGGAGGAACTTCATGGCGGATGTCTCTCTAGACTACCCCCAATATAATAGTGTTTGGCCAGGAAGTGATTACGCCCGATTGGTTTCAACCAAACATCTAGCGCTCCAGTGAATCACTAGACCCAGAAGAAGAAACAAGAAGTGGATTTATTGAATGATTTGACTGCACATCTTAAAAGAAGCCCTAAAAGTTGATGATTGATTCCTGGCTCATTCGAATGACTATATGGTTTAGAGATGGTTTAGCTTGGGTGGGAACAAGTTGTATGTGCCACAGACGCTGAGGGCCAAAATACTGCAAACAAGCCCATGATTCTAAAGCAGCTGGCCATTTTGGATTTGTGAAAACCTTACACCTGGTTAAGCGGCAATTCTGATGGCCTACTTTTGAAGAAGGACATTGAAGCTTATGTAGCTAGTTGTCCAATTGTGCATCGGCAAAGAGACCTCCTGGTAAGCCAGCAGGATTGTTACAAAATGTGGCAAGACCAACGGCTCCCTGGAAGAAATCTCTATGGACTTTATAGCAGAACTACTGAAAGCAGCGGAAACACAGTTATTTGGTAGTGACCGATTTGTTTTCCAAATAAGTACATTGCATACCTTGTTCCAAGATTCCATCTGCAAAGACGTTGGCTAAACTATTTATTTTACATATCTATAGATTACATGGCGTTCCTGAATGCATAGTCTCTGACAGAGGGGTTCAATTTACCTCAAATTTTTGGAAGGAGTTCCTGAAGTTGATAGGCTCCGCCCAGGGCTAAGCTCCACCCACCACCCCCAAATCAATGGGGCCTGGAGAGGACTAACGCAGTGTTAGAGCAGTATCTTAGATGTTATATAAATTATCAACAAGACAATTGGTCTGACCTATTGCCATTTTGCTGAAGTGGCACATAACAACTCCATACATAGTAGTACTGGATTTACTCCATTTAAAGTAGCTCCGGGACAAGATTTTGTAACCATACCTGAACTTCCTCGTGAAAGGCCTAACATCCAGTCATTGGATGAATGGATAACTCAACTCCAACTTAACTGGCCAGTAACACGTAAAGCATTAGATGAGGCCCATCAGCTCATAAGAAGTTTGCAGACAAGAAAGATCTCCACAGAAATCATATCAAGTAGGCGACAAAGTTTTCCTGTCCACCAGATACCTACAAACCACTCAAAAATTGAAGAAACTTTGTCCTAAATATGTTGGTCCCTTTCACGATTGAACGGTTATAAACCCTGTGGCAGTCCAACTGAACTTACCAGAAAACTCTTCGACAAATTCACCCGATCTTCCATGTTAGTTTGTTAAAACCTGAACGTATTTCTGATTTAAGACCCATCCAGGCTGACCCTCCCATACCATTACTGATTGAGGGTGAACAACATTTTGAAGTTAAAGAAATTCTGGACTCTCACAAATGGAGGGTCGGCTCCAGTATCTTGTAGCTTGGAAACATTTCCCTTCTTCCCAAGCCGAGTGGGTCAATGAAAAAGACATTAAAGCCCCGAAGCTGATCAAAGCCTTTTCGTACCAAGTATCCTGATAAACCCTAGAAATGTATCCATTTTAATTATCTAATGATTAATTATTATCTTTATATTTTTTTCTCCCTTCTTGGACTGACTTTTTTTTTCTAGGAGGGCCGAATGTCAGCCTTCAAGATCTTCTACTATCGCTTTTGCATCTTTCAGCTGTCATAAGTAACGGGGGAGGGGGGTGTAGTCTGGGAAAGCGAGCTGGAGGTGTTACATTCTACTGTTGTAATAAAATGAGGAGGAGGGAGCATTCATTCAGGTTTAGGTTTCTATTTCTCACTTAGCTTTCTTTTTCTCTGCGCAGCTGCAACCCTTATCAAAATATGCCAAGGTCAACGGACAGAGGCCTCATCACCACCTGAAGATGTCTACATGATCATATTCACAATTTCTATTGGAAGATTCAGTTGAACTATTGGGGGTGGGAACATTTCCATCACTTCTATATGTGATTCACGCGCCTAATTTCTCAGATTCAGAATTCTAATGGTTGCTACCACTTTATTTTCAGGCTTAAAAGATATATTTTCTCTAATTTAAAGAGTCTAAGTATTTCTTTCTTGAATCTTGAATGGAGCATCAGCTGACATATAAGTAGCTAAGAAAAAGTGTTTACTTTTTAAAGGAATAAAATTGACATATGGTCCTCATCACAGTAGTTCCAAATGTTTCTAATAATAAAAGATTCACAAATATTTCAATGTGCTTAAGTAATCTCAGCTGTTCAAATCATATCCCACAATCATTAGTTTCAGAAATAGGGCATCTGCCCTGTACTTCCTGCGGGAATGTACATTCTTCACATTTCTTCAGTTCTTAATTGGGAGCCTAGAACATAGGACCATTTTATATAGTTCTCTTAATAACAGGGCAGGATCATATCACTTCCACATTTAACTGAAAAATGACATGTTTGCACAGTATCTTGCGTCCAAAACCCCTGGTCCATTTTTAGCTCACAAGGAGAAGACTTGCTTGATTTTCTTGTCTATTTTTTTTAAATCATCATTTTGTATAAAATGTACAGATCACTTCTATTTATCCATTAACAAATTGGAAAAGAAAACCAGATAAATGGGACAGATCACATATATATTTTAATTCCTTCACTTAAAGTAAAAAAACACTTACTGTAAAAGGGGCACTACGTAAACACTGCAACACAGTTTATGCTTTTTCATGCCATGATACTTCTGACCTTTTTCTATTTACCATTATTATGTTTCTCACATGAAAACATTATAAACAATGGCAACATCTGAGAGCTAGAGCATTCTAATAAAGTCCAGGCATATTCAAAAGTATCTTTCTTTCCCTGCCCTTCCTCCAAACCAGCTTCCACTCCATATTCTAAATTAAAAGCTCCTTTCCAAATCTCCTTGAAATTCCAAGAAGATAAAGAGTGTTCTTTTGGGAAAAGGTCATTCTTAGAAATTTTATGGTGTATACAAAGTTCATTTCTCTGGCCCTCTCAAACTAGGCATTGTATTTAATCTCTTCAAAGAGTTCAATTGCAAAGGCAAGAACCAAGACAGTGAAAGAGTTGATGGATAAAGCAGTATTTCTTTACAAAACAATTATTAAGTCAATTTGTTTTTCAGGTGCAAAATACAGTTTTTCAAAGGCCCTTTTATTTCATGACTAACCTACTAATAACCAAAGAGGACTCAACTGGCAGATTTATGAATCAATTACCACATACCCTTCTTGATACTTAGTGCCTGGAGTTTCAGCATGAACAATCTGAATAGTGAGTCTGTTTCCTCTACTGCCCTTGTCCTCCAGTTCAAACTCTTATCTTCACTATTTATGGTGATATTCATTCTTGGTCCATGGGCATTACAAACAAACCCATCAATAACTTCAGGCAATCTTGCTAGAAAACAAATGCAATTTCACCCTCGTCAGTTGGTCAACAGTTCTCCTTTCATTGTGACCCTAATATACTATGTCTCATGAAGTAGAAAAAGCATTTCCAATTGAAATAAGTTTAACATTATTAAATGATACAAGATAAAGTTGCTTACAAAGTCACTGAAGTAAAAAAAATAATGGTTAGACCTTAACAGGCAATGTCTTGATCTAATAAGCTAAAAAAAGGAACCAAAGATTATAGGAAAAAGGAATTAGATGCCCTTTCAGTGCACATTTAGAATATAATTGAAAAGTGTTATCAGCCTATCACAGAATTTTCCTTTGGAATGAATAACTAGCTGCATTACAGTATTACAATTACCTTCCCAGTTATCTGGAACTATCCAATTATCTGGGAACAGTTTCATTCTGCTAGACCTGAGGAAGTGCACAGGAGCCTCCAAAATGTAGACCCCACTACCTGTACATTAGATCTATGCCCCTCCTTGTTGGTTAAGGGTCATATGGATAAGTTCAAGCAATAGTCAATTCATCCTTGTTGGAGTGATCCTTGTTGGTGTTCTGGATCCCTCTTAAAGAGGCGCTGAAGTGTCCCCTCCTCAAGAAGCCATCTTGGGACTCTACCATTCTGAAAAGTTTTTGTCCAGACTCCCCCTCTCCTTTTTAGAGAAAGTGGTTCAGAAGGTGGTGGAGTTGTAACTCCAGAGGATCCTGGAGGAAGCAGATTAGCTGTACTCTTCAGTCAGATTTTAGGCCCAGATATACAACCAAAATGGCATTGGTCCCACTAATGATCTCTGGTGGAATGGAGGTGATGCCTCCATCCTTGCTTTTCCTGAGATCGCACTGATTTTCAATATCATCAACCACAGCATAGCAATAGCACTTATACAGTATACTGCTCATAGTGCTTTTACAGTCTTCTTTAAGCAGCTTACAAAGTCAGCATATTTCCCCCAACAATCTGGGTCTTCAGTTTACTGACCGCAGAAGGATAGAAGGCTGAGTTGACCTTGAGCCGATCAGAATCAAACTCCCGGAGTGAGCAGTGAGTTATTCTGTTGCAGTACTGCATTTTAACCACTGTGCCACCATGGCTCATATCTCTTTGGGCTTCACTTGGGGACTTGGGAGTGGGCAGCATAGTTTGTGCTGGTTCACCTCTTTCCTCTGAGGTTGATCCTAATCAGTGTGGATACGAAGTGAGAGGTTTTGGCCCTTGCTTTGTGGTGTGTGGCTCAGGGCTCCTTTTCAACATCTACATTATACCGCTGGGTGAAATCATAATACCAATATGCTGATAATATATAGCTGTATCTCTGTCCCAGCTGAAGTGATTGATGAAGTGGATGTTCTTTTGGGGTGCCTGAAGGCTGTGGGGGTCTAGAGGAAACAACTGACTTCAGCCAAATCCTTATAAAATGGAATGACTGTGGGTGGGCCTCAAATTCCTGTATGAAGGAATTTATTATTTCTGGTCTTGGATGGGATTGCACTATCCCATAGAGACTCAGCGGGTAATCTGAGCATCCTCCTGGACTCATGCTCCTTCTCAAACAGAAAATAGCAGCCATGGCTACGAGGGCCTTTGCTTAGTTTTTTGTTGTGCACCCATTACCCCTTTTCTTGGATTCGGGAGACTATATGCTTGGTCAATCATGCCTTGGTCATCTCCCTTTTGGACTACTGCAATACACTCTACATAAGACTGTCCCTGAAAAGTAACCAGAAGCTTCATCTGGTACAAAATGGAGCCACTTGGATAATTTTACATGTTCAAATAAAGGTACATTTAACATTTCTGCTTCTGCTGCATTGGTTGCCTGTTTGCTTTTAGGTCCAATTCAAGGTGTTGGTTGTGGCCTATAAAACCTACCTGGCATGGGGCTAGGTTACCTATAGAACAGTCTTTGTCTCATTTCATCAGTTTGTTCCATCAGGTCAGGCAGGGAAACCCCATCATCTAAAGAACTCTGACTGGTGAGGTCTAGAAAGAGAGCCTTCTCTGCTGTTGACCTCTCTATAAAATATACTTCCCCCAGAAGTGAGGCAGACTCCCACTCTCCTGGCCTTCTGAAAAAAGAATTAAAAGATGGCTCTGCAGCTTCAGGTGGGAGCCCAAAGGAGCACATAGCCGTAGAGTTGGTTAGTCTCCTGAAAGCCCTCTTTTCACCTTTTAACTAATGTAATTCCTTGCCTCCTCTTTAGAATAGAATAGAATAGCACAACACAGAACAGAATAAAATTCGTTATTGACCATGTGTGATTGGACACACAAGGAATTTATCTTTGGTACATATGCTTTTAGTGTACATAAAAAGAAAAAAATACATTCATCAAGAATCATAAGATACAACAATTAGTGATAGTCATAGGTTACTAAATAACCAATCAAATCATTCTAGGAAACAAATAAAACAATATAAATCTTTTAACTTTTATACATACTGTTTTATATTTTAACATTTTATTGCACACTGCCCAGAATTCCTCTTTGAGGGCAATGGGCGCTTCACGAATATGGAAAATAAAGAAATAAACTCAACAACAATGTTACAAACTGAATCCATAGTATGTAGTAGATCTCCATCATTTAAAAAAACAGATGCAGAAAGAATGCTATGCATTAGTCAGCTTCAAAAAATGAAAAAGAAAATTCTCTAGCGTGCTCCTAGCTTTCTACAAAGTTAGATGTCTGGCAGATTTATATAAATATTAAATATCTATATGGAAGGGCCAAATATTTAAATACATAGAAGTATTACTGGGATATAGCTGAACACAATATGAGACATGAGAACCATACATTTCCTCTTAATTACTAAGGAATTAATTCACATTAACTGATGTGGCTAAATTTTAATTTAGATATTAAAAGATTTGCACTTACTTTTGTCTCTGCTAACCAGCGATGAGGATCATTCAGTATCCCGGATGATGTTGCCTAAATTAAAAATAAAAATGAACGCATGGGCACATATTATAATCAAGCCAGTTGTATTACTTAGGCATCCACATTTTAATATAAACATTTTGTTCTTTACATTTGCAGCTGCATAATATATTCTATAGTTTATATTTTTAACACAAGAGTAGGTACATTTTGGAGAAATATTTGAAACACTGAAACTTTCTTACATAACAATATCCAGTTTTAATTCTATCTTTAAAGACAGAGAATACCACTCCGGAATGAGAACTGTGCATATTCAGAAAGCACTAAGGAACTGAACAAGTCTAATTTGTCCTAAGTGACATCAGATAAAATCAATTCCTAACCAACTTAGCTGACAATTTTGTGATCCAAAAAGTAGAGGAGCGAACTAGAGGAAAAACTATACTGCACCTAATAATAGAGAAGAAGTGTTCGAATTGAAGTTGATGGAACCTTGGATGAGAGTGACCACATCGTACTGGAATTCAATATAATGCAAACACAAGCAATAGAATATAATTTAACCAATGTTTTAAACTTTAAAAGAGCTGATTTTAACGAACTCAGAGAGAGCCTAAGCAAAATTTCACGGATAAAAATTCTAAAAGAGAAAACAACTCAAAAAGCATGGGAAAAACTGAAAAATATGATCATATGATCATGAAAGCAGATGGCAACTAAGCTGGCAGGAACAGCCAACACTCCTGAAGGCTCAGGATCCAAAAAGATCATGACAAACTTGAACAATGAACTCTGTCGAACAAAATGAAATTTAATGTGGAGAAAAGCAAGGTTTTACACCTGGGCAGGAAAACCTAAAGGTACAAGTACAGATTAGGTGTCAGCCTTCA
>BHFT01038674.1:0-20144 GCA_004320025.1 Laticauda laticaudata
AGGACGAGCGGAGTCCTGCAGGCCCGAACCGCGTCATCCGGGATCCGCTGGGGGGAAAAAGGAGTGGGTGAGATTCTCTTCCCCGTTCTCCACCCCGCACGGTTGTTCGAAGGCTGTGGTGGCTTGAGAAGGTTCACACGTTCAAAACAATCTCGGGAGGCAAAGCAAAGGGGATCCAAGTCAGGTGCGGTTTTGAAGTGCTCTTGGCCTTGACCTTACGGAGATTCCCTCCCAGCATCTGGGCTACTTTGAAAGGCCTCGTTTTTGTAGCCAAAAGGGACGTGGGAATGGGAGGGCGGCTTGTGCAGATGGCGTCAGGTTGGGGAAGGTTCCAGAAAGCCCTCGTTTTTGACGTGAGGTGAAGCGTGGAGCCATTTCTTCAGTGGCAGGTTCAGGCGCACCGGTGCCCTGAGCACTGACAAATCTTGGTGCCTCCCCCCCCCCCNGCCCCCCCCCCCCCTTTGTAAATACTGTATAAACGAAGCCATATTGTCAACTTTGGGCCTGGTGCTTAGTCTGGTTAATGGTTAATACACCACTGCCTTTGTTGTGAAAACGGGCCTTTCTCCCTCCCTCCACACACAATATGGCTCACATTATTGGGACCAGAATTAAGCTTCCCCCATTGATTTTGCTTGATGGAGGCAGGCTGGGAAGATGACAGATAGTGATCACCTGACCCTAGGAACTATTATGATTTATTATTGTAAATATCATGCCTGTTCCCAAGTTCCCAACTTTTGATTGTGCAACTGAGGAGATGCTGCAATGGTCTTAAGTGTGAGGACTGGTCAAAAGTCACTTTTTTCAGTGCTTATTATAACTTGGAACAGTTGCTAATGGGGACTATCCATACATTGTAGGTAGCATATGTATTTATGACAAGAATGCCTGTCATGAAAAGAGATAGGTGTTATTTATCATGAAGATGGCTGTTACTGAATTTTAAATTTTCTTTTCTGTTTTCTGTTAGGATAAGGGAATGAAGTGGCAATGCTTGCTTAGAAGTAACTTGCTAATTTTATTGTTTCAAATTTATTTTGGCTGCCAGTCTTCATGCAGATCTGGTTGAGAACCATGTGAAAATTGACAAAATGCTAAAGCATGATGGTCTGTCTGAGAGAGGTATTAAGGTGCTTTTCTTTATAATAATATAGTGACATATCAGTCAGTATTCAGACTGGGGCCAAGAATCTGAAGAGTTATGAATACGTTTACACCCTGTGTTTGAATTTTTCCACCCGTTTCCTGACATTGGGACAGATGTTATCAAGGATATTTGTAGGACTTGGTGTCTCTTTGAACAGTATTTCTCAATCTTGGCAACTTTTAAGACGGGTGGATTTCAACTCCAGGAATTCTTCTTGCACCATCACGCATCTTAAAATTGCCAAGTTTGAGAAACAGTGGCTTAAGGATGCTGTTGCCAGTCTCCTCCATTTTCAGTAATCTCATTTGCTAGGAATGTGTAATGCTAAGAAAAATGAAACCCATAAATTATAGCCAATTGTGGCATTTTGAAAAACCAGTAGAACAAAGACATTTCTCTGGCTTCCATTCTTTAAACTCATTGTAATTCATACTGCTGTAACCACACTGTGGCATATAATGTTTGAGTATAAATATTTGAAAACCTGATGGCTGCCAGGATTAAGGTGTTTTTCCCCCCCCTTTTTTGCTCATGCCAAAAGGCAACATATTTTTGACAGCCAAAAGGCAATGTTAGACATAGGTACATCCTTAATTTACATCCAGGCCAGATATTTCATAGAGAGGTGAGCAGCCAAACTGCATCAAGATAGAAGACCAATTATTCCTCTTGAGGCCTCATCAGCCTATGGCTTGCTTTGCATTGGGTCACCTGTAAACTTATATAAATGTCTTCTCTGTCATCCAGTTCAGTGATGAGTCCCCTGACTCACCATTCAGGAAGCCGCCTTCTTCAAGTGCCATAATTCACCCAGTTGTAAGTCCACCTAATAGCCAACTTCTCAACAGCAGACCATTATGAGATTCTGGGTTGAATAAAACCTTTTTTTCCCTTGGGGTCCAGCTTTTATGGCCATTCATCTGAGCTACTCGGCTAGCAATTTTATCAAAGTAAGAGTTGGTATTTTTCAACTTTGGCAACTTTTAAGATGTGTGGACTTCACTTTAGTCTAGTGGTTAAAGCCTCAGAATAGAAAGCAAAAGACCATGAGTTCAAATCTTGTCTTAGCCAGGAAAGTCAGCTGGATGACTTTGAACCAGTCACTGACAGAGTTATTGTGCGGAAAATAGGAGGAAGGTATGTTGGGTATGCTCACTGCCTTGAGTTATTTGCAAATTATAAAGGCAGTTTACAAATGGGGGAAAAAATGAACTCCAGTTGCTGGCTGGGACTTAAAATTGTCAACATTGAGAAACTCTGGTAGGGAGATGTGGTTGCTCTGGTATGATTTGTTCATAATAAACTGGTGCTGGCTCCTATTAATAGTAGAAAGTCTATCCAAGTCCTTGCAAGCACACTGTTTTGCCATCTGTTCCTGCCCAGTTTGTAATCAATTGATAGGCCTGTTATTTCTATGGTCCTCCTTGGGCTAATTTTCTCTGTAAAACTCTAAAGCAGAAGTTTCAAACTCAAGGTCCAGGGGCCGGATCCACGGTGTGCTTAGATCCCTGGCCTGAAAACAGCAAAGGAACTCCATTTTTCCTGGCAGGGGGCTGCAGGAGGCTGTTGTGGCCGAAAACAGGCTATCAAAACAAACTAAAAACAAAATAAAAGGAGAAATGTTTCTCCTTTTGCATTTGAGCATCCAAGGGACAGGAAAAGAGAAAGGGAAAGAGGAAAGACGAAGAAAAATAGGAGATACGGGAAGAGAGCAAGGAAGGAAAAATAAGGAAAGAGGGGAAGGAAGAAGAAAGAATGAAAAGGGAAGGGAAGAGAGGGAGGAAGGGGATTATAAGAGTGAGGGAGGGTCTCAGAGAAGCCTTGCATTATCACTTGGCCACCACAGGTGCCCCCCGACACCTGTGCCACGCCTGCCATGGCCACGCCAATTCCCGGCCACACCCATCCTCAGTCACACCTGCCATGGCCACGGCCACTGCCCGGCCCTCTGAAGTCACACAACCCTTCACTGAAATCAAATGTGACACCCCTGCTCTAAAGCCTCTGAAATATGAATCTGTTTGATTATTAGAATTTTAAATAAATGAAGGCATTGATTGATTGTTGTGCCAGCAAATTGGTGCCAGATTTGAGTAACTTCCAATGTTAGTTGTTGTGGGAATAATATCACATAACCCCGGTTTTGATTATTTGACAGATTTATAATTTCTGAATTGATGTACTGAGCAGGGATCCGGCTAGACATCTACTTCCAGTTTGATGAATGGTCCCTCCCTGCCAGCAAACTGCTCTGATGCTATAATAGTTGAGGCACTTCAAAAACAACCATTTCCCCCTCCATAAGAATGGGCAGCTGTCGACTACTGGATAAGGCAGGCAATATGTCCTCTTGGTATAGGCTACATGCTTTCCATGGAAGCTGGAGAAACTTCAGTGGGACAGAAAGTTAATGTCAGCCCACATGGTGTAGTAGTAAGAGCATTGGTCTGGCATCAGGGAGACCTGGGTTCAAATTTCACTTGGCTTAGTTACTCAATGAGTGGTGGGATTCAAATTTTTTTACTGCTGGTTCTGTGGGCATGGCTTGGTGGGTGTGGCTTGGTGGACATGGCATGGGGAGGATACTGTAAAATCTTTCCTCCCCACACTTGGAGGAAGGTTACTGCAAAATCCCCATTCCCCCCCTCCCCACTAACTTGCTTTCCAGCTCCCTTCTCCTGTGCAGGGCAACCAAAGAAGACCCAGCTCATCAGCTGAGACTCAATGGGAGGCAGAGAATAGATGGGGGTGGGGAGTCAGAGGTGGTGTTTGCTGGTTCTCCAAATTACTCAAAATTTCCACTACCGTTTCTCCAGAACTGGTCAGAACCTGCTGAATATCACCTCTGAGTGGCTCTCTCTAAACCTAGCCTACTTCACAAACATATAAGGAAGCATGACTCCACATTGCGCCGCCTCAAGATCATTTCAAGAAAACAGGATCCATACATGACCTGGGGGAAATGAATGGGACATGACTTGTGTAGGTCAACTCCATGTGTTCGTGCATTGTTTTTGTCTGATGCAAGTCTATATTTTACACTATTTACATACAACAGGACATTGTTTTCAGGTTCATGTATGAGCATGAAAACCTAAGTGCTTACTGTATTATTATTCTCAAAGTATTAGCACCTTTTTCTTCAAAAGCCTAGGCTGCTTTAATGGTTTGCCTAGGGGTGCTGTGCTTGTCCTTCCAAAGGATGTTGATGCATAAATATTAAGCACGTTAAAATGCAGGTAGTCCTGGACTTATCACCACAAGTGGGACCAGAACTTCCATCACTGAGTCATGCCTGATTTTATGACCTTTTTTGTCATGGTCATTAAGTGAATCCAGCTTGCCAGAAGCCTTTTGGGAATGTTACAAATGGCAATTTGTACACAAAAACCATTGTAAACACACGCCGGTTGCCAATCACCTGAATTTTGTTCATGTGATTGCAGGGACACTGTCAGTCATAAGTGTGAGGACTGGTCATAATCATATTTTCCAGGACCATTGTAATTTCACACAGTTGCTAAATTGAGTACTTCTCTGCATCAATCGCTCAGGGGCGTGCAAAAAAGTACCAGTTTGTACCATTGAAATTATAAAGTTGTTATTGAAATTGTCAGTACAGAATATACTGTATGTTGTAAATGAATAGTAAAAGGGCAATAATAACTCTGTGTTGAGTATATTTATATACACATAAGCGTACACCTGCTCACAAGTGCACGCCCATAGACAGTTGGTAGATTACCTTATAATTCCATTATTTGCATTTTGATGAACAAATCCAAATTACAGAAAACTAGTGAATAGGAAAGGGAGGTAGTAAATAATTGTAGAAGGAGAAGCAGCAAATCATGGAGGGTGGAATTAAGAGAGGAATCAGCCTAGACTCTCTACACAGCCACCTACGGTCCAAGTCCAGCCTCCTTTGAATTCCGTTAACTCTTATGCCAATTTAACGCTGACCATTAGTTGATTAGACTCTTGTGTACAACCATGAGCAATAAATCACCTTAATTGGAACTTAGTGTGTGGTCTTGATTCTTCAAGCCTGACAAATAATTCGGAAACTCAGGGCATTGGAGTCAGTTCTACCACCAGATTTCTGTGAATTCAAAATCCTTGTGTGTTTGTGTTTAAAGGGCCTATCACATAGGCCGATGGATGCAAAACGTATGTAAAAAGGACACAGCGGACGAGAAAATGTTCCATCCATTGTTATCCGCTCTCAAAAGTGCCCCAAATTTGCATAAGCAGAGCGGACAACAACGGAAAGGAATGGATGGGGAGAGGACGTAGCCAGGATGTAAAGTGGATGCTCCACAGAAGCCTAGCGGATGGAAACGGATGGCACATCCCAGGGCTTCCGGGGGAGCACAGCGAAGCGGACGTGCAACGGAAGGAATGGATGCAGAGCGGATGCCGAGCAGATGAAGCGGATGCAGAGCGGAAGCCTAGTGGATGCCTAGCGGATGCAAAGCGTTCACTGCGCATGCAGGAAGTATGCATTGCGTCAGCCCCGCGGATATAAAGGGAAGCAGCTCGCAAGCAGGTCACCATTCAGAGAAAGACCTGCTGCCAGACACAGCTCCAGCCAACAACCATGGGAAGAAGAGGAAGCCTCTGCCGTCTGCTGCCAGCCCTGGCAAGAAGGACAGGGCCACCATCCCACCCCCTGGCCCTGACTCTGCTTCTGCTGGGGCTTTCTGCTGCTCGGGCTGACTCTTCTGGTGCTGGAGCTTCTGCTGGCACTGCTCCTGGTGCTGGTGCTTCTGCTGGTGCTTACTCTGCTGGCGCTGCTCCTGGTCTGGTGCTTCTGCTGGTGCTTACTCTGCTGGCGCTGCTCCTGGTCCTGCTGGTGCTCCTGGTCCTGCTGGTGCTCCTGGTCCTGCTGGTGCTGCTGGTGCTTACTCTGGTGCTGCTGATCCTGGTCCTGCTGGTGCGTGTGCTGGTGCTTACTCTGCTGCTGCTGATCCTGGTCCTGCTGGTGCTCCTGGTGCTGCTGCTGGTCCTGCTTTTGCTGCTACTGTTGTTGTTGCTGCTGGTGGTGGTGTGGTGTGGTGGAGCAGCCCTAGAACCTTGGAAGCCCCTCTGATGAGAGCCCAGATGGCCCTGCCAGAGGGAGGAAGAGGCATACACGCGTGAACGGGAGAGGAGGCAATACAACATCAAAGAGGAACATGAGGATGAGGTGCTGGAATGGCTGAGGGAGAACGAGTATCTATGGCGGAAGCGACACAGGCTCTATTGAGACACCAAAAGGAAGCAGGCTGCTTGGAGAGAGAAGGCGAGAGCCTGGGCTACACTTCAGAGGTCCTCTTCGGCTGGTGGAAGCACATGCACACCTGGTATGGAAGCTGCACCTCAAGAAATCTGGCCAGGCCACGGTCAAGCTGACGGAACCGAGAGACCTACATGATGGCCAAGTGCAGCTTCTTGGAGGGTGAGATCCGCCACCGAGGGGCAGCCCCTCTGACAACCTCTCTCTCAGGCAGCCCGCAGAGAGCCAGTCCTCTTCTGGCCAAGAGTCAGCTCCTATGTCCAGGTAGGTATCTGTGGAGCGTCCCATGACAGAGACACCCCTGACAGCTGCACTCCCGTGGCAGAGCGGGTGGGAGGACCCCTGACGCAGTGGGAGCAAGGAGAGGCACTTCCACCAGAGACCAACCCACATCCACCCCCAGCTCCACCTCCACAGATAGCAGGCAGAGAGCCAGACCGGAGGGGCAGAGCCACACTGCCTGCTGGAGATCAGGGACACCATCAAAAGCAGCGTAGATCTCCTCTCTCAGCTGGTACACACCGACATACGATCCTCAAACTGCAAGCCCTTCCTCACCTACGTCAACCAGACCCTCCTGGACATGTCCGAATCACAGTACCAGGTGATCAAGGACAGGATCACTGGTCTTCTTTACAACCCTCCAGACCCAGCTGAACCTGCTCTGACCCAGTCCAGGTCTGCTCCTCCACCCCAGGTAGATGTCACTGCCCTTCCAAGGCTTTCCACAGTCCCTCATCTACCAAGGCTACGGCTACCAGGAGCTCCAGCAGCACAAGCCCTTCCCAGTCCAGGCACAGGTACTATTGAATGCCACCGATGCCACTGATGCCACCGATGCCACCCACGACACAGATGCCACCACACCACAGATGCCACCCACGCCTCACCTCACTCACCTGCAGACCAGACATCCCCACTACACTACTCTCTCCTCTCCACCCCACAGTCAAGCCCAGCCTCAGAAATCTGTCATCGGTCTTGGGACTGACACCCCATGTCCTGGAGGAAGGGGCTCTCAACATCACAAGGACTGAGCCAGCTCTCTGAGAGCTTCCTCCACCACCGTCCCCTGTTGTCCTCTCGGGGCCAGGCACCCCAATGGTGCCTCAGACCAGCCTCCAGCAGCAGCCACCTCCACAGCACCTGGACCCTTCACCCTGAGACTATGGGCACGCCTCAGAGTGACTGAGAAGAGTGCCAGAGACTGGGTTGCTACCTGATGACTTTATCTTTGCTTGGGGACACTTGGGTCATTTTCTTTTACAGTTTGTTATTAATAAAGATTATCTTTGCTTCACACACTTGCTTCACTTCTTTTAGTCAATAAAGTCTTGGTGGAAACTTTTAGAAATGGATTAAGCTTTGCATGCTTGTGGGATGGTTAAGAGAGCAGTGGGATGGGGCAGGGATACCTTTGGGATGGTTAATAGCTGTGGATGGGCAGGGATACCTGTGGGGATGGGCAGGGATACCTTGGGATGGGTAATAGCTGTGGGATGGCAGGGATACTGTGGGATGGGCAGGGATACCTTTGGGATGGGTAATAGCTGTAGGATGGGTTAGGATACCTGTGGGATGGGTAATAGCTGTGGGATAGAAAAACCTCCAGTGCAAGCATAGTGGGACTGTAATGGTCCACCCTCCCAGGTGCCACACCTTTGGCCCTTTATTATCAATAACAATGTAATCATTGATCCACACATTTCAACATAAACACAACTCTTTATTAAATGCCTTGTTCATTGTAGGGCCACTCAACATACATGGCACAATCTCATCAGTGTGATGAGACAGCTGAAGGAAGCATCCATGAATCATCTATCATCCTGTCTTGCCACTCCACTGCTCCAGCTGGGGAGTTGCACCAGTGTTTCAGGAGGTTTCGCTGCTTCTTCCCTTCACGTGAAGCTCTGTTGAGGCCTTGCACATCCACAGTGTCTATCAGGTTTCGCCCTTGCCTCCATTCCCCAGGCTCCATGTCCCATTGCCTTGTTTGGAGGTCCACGAGCCTGTTCTGCAACACTGGGTAGCGGGTGCGCATGAGATTGTGCAGGATGCAGCAAGCTTCCACGATCCTCATGATCTGTGGGCGATGCTGCATGGTGGTGAGAAGTACCTGGAACCTGTTGGCCAGATGCCAAAGGCGTTCTCCACACCCGCCTTGCCCTGGACAGCCTGTAGTTGAAGATCCTCTCTTCACGGGTGAGGCATCTAGAAATGTAGGACTTCATGAGGTAGGTTCTGAGGAGAAGGCGTCATCCCCATGATGAAGTAGGGACATCTTGTGTGTTGTTGGGTAGGGGGTCTGGATCTGGGAAGCCCATGATGAGGTTGCGTTCCAGCCCCTCCTTGAGATGACTGGCGTTGTATACCTGGGCATCTGAAGCTGACCCGTTGCCTGAAGCATCGATGTACGTGAATTTGTAGTCAGCATCAACCATGGCGAAGAGGATGATGCTAAAGAAGCCCTTGTAGTTGTGATAAGTAGACCCTGACTTGGCTGGAGCTTTGCAGGCCACGTGCTTCCCATCTATGGCTCCAACGGTGTGGGGGAGGTTCCACTTCTGATACCACTGCTCTGCAACTTTCTTCCAGCCGCCTTCAGTGGGAGGGGCACTGGAAGAGCTCCTTCAGGTATTCTTCGATGATGGCCTGCACCACTTCTCTGACCACAATGCTGATGGTGTTGTGTTGGCACCTTCCAGCCGTACTGCATGCTCCTGTACGTGGTCCCTGAGGCCAGGTGGTTGCAGAGTGAGTGCCACCTTGAGCCCAGGGTCCAGGCTGGGCCAGAAGTTGGTGCTCTGCTTGGTCAACCTGGGTGTCAGCCACTCCACAACTTCATCAAACATGACTGGAGGCATCCTCATGAAGTTCTGGAATGCACGAGGGTCTTCGCTCCTGAGCTCCACCATCACTTGCTATACAGTCCGTACTCTGCTCTTCTCCCGATCCATCTTCGGACCAGACACTTCTTGGCTGCCTCCTTTTCTTCGCATAGAACAGGTGAAAGAGCCTGTAGATGGCTTCGCACTGTTGTAGAATGATGGTGGCTCCCAAAAGGAGTGTGTGATTATCCATGTTGGAGATGACTGGATGCTGTGAAGAGCAAGAGCCAGATGAAGCTGAAGAGGTCTGCACAGCAGGGCTGCTGGACTGAAAGTGAGATCCAGGTGAGTTGCTCCCTCTTTTTATAGGCAATATAGGTTTTCCCCTAGGTGTCCTTTTGCATCCTCTAGACATCCTGCAGACATCCTTAATATCCGAGATACGTCCCTTCTCCGAACATTTTTCCGTTTTAATGCTTTTGTATGCGAGCTGCATCCGCTTTCATCCTTTCTCCGTCCTGCTACTAACGGTGCGTGTTCCGTTCCGCATCAGTTTCGCTTCTCTCCTGTGTCCGTTTTCTCTGCGAGCGGATTTGAGGTTGCGTGATGCGCAGCGGATGCCCTAGCGGATATAGTGGATGCGTAACGGATGACGACGGACGTCTAACGGATGTTCCCCGTATTCGTAGCAGATGCAGAACGGACGCGTTGGATACATTTTCCGCTCAAAAAGTTTTGAGCAGCTCAAACTTTTTGAGCGGATGGAACCTCAGTCAACGGATGCTGGACGGAGATAGAGAGGAAGAAAAACGGACGCAGTGATACAGAACGGAGCATCGCGTTAACCAACGGATGGCAAGTGTTTCTCTCCGTTTTACATCCTCTTTGCATCCATTGGTGCTGTGTGACGGGCTTAAGCAGGAGTTTGTTTACTGTAGCTCTGCACGATTCCTGTTCCCTCCTGGTCTTTTTGGTTGCCTTTCAGGGGCACTTGCATTGAATAACTCTTCTTAACTCTGCACTGAGGGTGAGTGAATTTGCTCACCAAAGGCCGTCCAAAAGTTCACCAACATTGCCATTCTCCTAGTGGGTGTCTCTGCGTGTTTTCCTGTTCCAGCAGTTTTTTTTTCTTCCCAGTGGAAAGGTATGGATTACAACAGGGGTGTCAAATTCAATTTAATTGAGGGCCATATCAGGGTTGTGTTTTACCTTGGGGGGGGCATGGCCAGCTGGACGTGGTCATGAATAGCCAGCTTGACATCACTCATGTTGGGGGCACCTGTGGTAGCCCAAGTGGGGCTGGAAGGATCCACTTTTTCTTGTAGTTTCTTTGCTAGCACTCTGCCAGTAAAAATAGAGCTCGCCCTCCCCGCGCAGACTCCATTTTTTGCTGTAATGTCCTTTGCAACCCTCTGCCATTGCATTGCTGGTGGCCCTCCTGAGCTCCATTTTCACTGGCAGGGGTAACACGGGCCAGTCCTTTGCTATTTCCAGGGTGGCCCCGCAGGCCAGATCTAAGCACCCTGTGGGCCAAATCTGGCCCGTGAGCTTTGAGTTTGACACCCTTGGATTATACTTTTGAAGGGAGGTAATTCTTACTTTCAGGACATTTTTTTAAAAAAGAAATAACTTTGTGGTAACTATGAGGTATACCTCTTGGTATAATTCCACAAAAAAAAGGGAAAAAACTCTCTCACATTGTATAAGTTTGGATGGATGCTTGCAAAATTCATTCTTTGGCTGGCTTTCATTGCATCTGGGTACATAATACTATAGCCAAATTAGTAGTATCATCGAGAAACTGGAAACCTGTGCCTTGAGCTCAGCAAGTCAGTTTACGGGTTGTTAGCAGCAAACAACAAATCCAAAATCTTGTGCATTTGTTTGTGTGTGTGTGTGTGTGCACAGACACATTTAACGGCAATGACTAGTTATACATTAATTACAGTAATACATTGTATATTAGGGTTCCTGTATTTGGTTTGGGGCATCTAAAGTTAAGAAATCGGTAACCTATTGTTTTTCCAAGCTAAGAGAAGAAAAGAATATGGACTAAACAACCTAGAAAACTTCCAGCAATCTTTAATGTTTCAACAGACTGCTTATCAAAAAAAAGATTAGGAAGGAGAATACTATCTGCAAAGTGTCCCCTCACAATCTATATATATATATATATACTGTAAAAGTGAAATACCACTCAGGCATCATCACAAAATCTCCAGAGCCGTAAAGTCTACAAACTTGAAATTTGGCACATATGTTCCTCTTAGCTTCTAGGTGCTCATGAAAAAAGGATTTTTTGAAATGACCATCAGAGCATTAATATTTCCTATATTATTATTATTATTAACACGCTCTGATGCTAAGGAGTTCTACTCCCCCTCCCCACCTGAAAAGAACTCTGTTCCCAATGCAAAACACAAGCAGAGGAGAGGAGTTTCAGTTTTAGTTTCACAGCACCAAGCAGCTTTAGTACAGAACAGTTGAACTAAGCCATGCCCAGGCTCCTTGCTGTCTCCTTGCTCACTGTTTCAGTTTCCATGTTTCTGTTTCCAAACAGCCCTCAGCTCTCTCACACACTTGACAGGACGCTAGCCAGATGAATACTGATGGATGCTAGTAGGCAGAGGCACAATTTTCTCCCCCTTATTTTCCTTCCCAAAAACTAAGCCCGATCACATAGTTTCGTAGTGGAGCATGGGTATCGAGCTAGTTTTTTTACATAAAATGTAGTTCTGAGCGAAAGGCTACACTTGAAAATGATAGCATTTATTCTTCATCCTTGTTATCAGTGAAGTCACTTCAATCTGCATCAATCCTTCATAGAGAGAACAAAACATCCATCCCTACATCCACATAAACTCACCCCACTTTTTTTGTACACTTATGTAGAAAAAGTAAGAAATAACCAGAGAAATCCTTGATATAAATAGGACTAGTTTACAACAATACCATTCCTAATTTTCCTGGACCTTCTTCCATGTGCTGTGCCCATACATCTTTTCACACATTTCCTTTGTTCTTTGAACTTATCAAAGAAAATTTCTTTTTCAAGATCACATTGATTCCTTATCAATGAGGATTTTCTTGTCTTTTTTTCCCGTTCAACTCATTCACTCTTCCTTCATATATTTGTTTTGCAATTTGATCCTCATTTATTCACTCTTTATGACCAAACGTCCCCCAAAGTCCTTTTTTTATCCTCGACTTTTATATCTATCCCACAACTATTTGGCGCTTATTCATTCTTGAATCAATTTCTTCTTGTATTTATCCACAAACCCCTTCTTAAGTAACTCATTCCAACTGCATTCAATTTACTTTAATGATATACAGAGTTTCCATATAACTTTTGGCAAACATTCCTGACCACAGATCAAATACCGCCTACTACCTTTCTCCCAACATTTCCACTGTTTAAAAAATTTCCATCCATTTTCCTATTCTTAGGAAATATTTTTTAAAAATACACAAATTCTTCTACTGAACTCTCTTCTAAAACTATTGTCCCTGTAGTTTTTCATTGGTTATGTGAAATGTGCAATTGTTCACTCCATTTTTTTTGTCAAAATAACTAATTTTCAGGTCTGTACTACTAATTGAATCGTATAATTGGTTGAACATTCTCTGCAAATCAATTAAAATACAAAATACAATTAAGCTCAATCATTAGCAGTGAAAAAATGGAATGAAAGATTTTAACAAGTTGTGGCAGAGCGTGAGTTGAACACATCATCTTAGGAAGTTCATTCCATAGCCTGGAGATGTTCTTTTCCTAGCTAATCGATAATCAAGCTTCTCTCAGAGATGTAGAGGGAAAGGAAGATGATTTGGGCAGAGATAGACTAGATTTGTTACCAAAGTGAGAAGGGAAAAACTTAGCTTAAGTCAAAACAAGAAGAAGATAGACTATGTGCAAGCAACTGGCTAATTCATATGGGTATTGGGAGGGTGAGGAAGAGAAACATAGAACATAAAATAACAAGGTTGGATGTCTTCTAGTCCAACCCCTTACTTGAGTTGAAGAACCTACAGACAAATGGCCATCTAGTCTCTTCTTGACTACTACAAGTGTGGTCCTGTCAATGAAGTATAAAGTGGTACTATTATTTCATATAATCTTGATACTATCCCTCTGTTGATGCAGCCTAGGACTGCATTGGCTTTTTTGACAGCAGAAAATACAGTCAGATCTGCAAGATTCTGTTACTACAGGTAGTAGTCCTTGACTTACAACCATATCTTTAATGTCCATTCAAAGTTATGACCATGCTGAAAAAGTCACTTATAAGTCCTTGCATTTATGACTGTTGTAGTATCCTCACAATTATGTGATCTAAATCCAGGCACTTGGCAATCAGCATTTATTTATGAGAGTTGCAATATTCCAAAAGGAATGGTGCAACCTTCCCAGGGAGCTTCTGACAAGCAAAGTCAATGGGATAATCTGGATTTGATTAACAACTGTGGTAATTCACATAATGACCGTAGTGATTTGCTTAATGACCACAGAAAAAAGATTGTAAAATTGGGCATGAGTCACCTAATGATCGCACCACATAGTGACAAGTTCCAGGCACAATCAAAGAGATAAATTGAGGACTGCCTGTATATTAAACATTAAAAGCTGCTTGACCCTTCTTGAATGGTTTTCTTTGTTTGGTATACATAGTGGAAGTGGCAGGGAGCCATATTCAGAAGATCTTCTCTTGCTGGAGTTAATAATGGGGAGAAATCAATTCTTCCATCTCTGGAAATCTCATTATTTCCAGGACCTCTCCTCTTATGAGGACTCTCCCAGTTACTGACTCCAGCAAGAGAAGCTCCTCTGAAGATGGCTCCTTATCCACTGAGGCACCTTAAAATGTGCTGGAAAGCAATTTACAAGCAGGGCAGATTTTTCAGGACAGAACCCCTTAATCCCTTCACGCTGCACCAGGGTACTACTGTGTTTCTCATATAATAAGGCCAGGTCTTTTTTTTTTTTTTTTAGCCCCGAAAAAATGGCTAGGTCGTCTTTTCGGGGGTGACTTAATCCCCCCCCCAACGCATCTTTGGGCAGGCGGGTGGTGACAGCTNATATCGGAGTCAACGCAGGCAGCACCATATCCGGGTGTGCAACAAAAGTACTTCCTAACGGCAAGCCCCCCCACCATTCCCCCCCATTTCGCATGTTTTAATATAGGCCTTAATTTGGGGGGAGGGGCTTAATTTCATTTCATGCCTATAAAACATGCTGGGACTTCCTCTTGGGGAAGGCCGTATTGTTGGAGAAACAGGGTATCTGGGGCGCTGCCTTTTACACCCGGTACAATTCCAAACTCTAGGTAAATGATCTCACAGTAGTCAAGATGGCCTGTGCCCAAAATGAAGATCATGGATAATCACGAAGTGCAGTGAGCTCAGGAAGAGTGGGAGTTGGTACACTTGCTGTACCATGTTCCTGTGCTTCTCCCTTAGCCATCCCTTGCAAATTCTTTAAAAACACACTCCCAAATGGTATAGGTGTTAGTTCCCAGGGTGTGCAGTCCTTAGTGAAGGGTTGGGACTACAGAATTAAACAAAGGGCTGCTAGGAGAAAAGGAATAAACATTTGAGTCCAAAATGGGACTCAGGAATGGTATCTCCTCTGTGATTAGAATGGACACTAAATGTCTATGGAGATTCTTAGCACAATGTAGAAAAAAGAAGCATATCTTAATGTTGACACGCCCTGTCAAGTAAAAGTTCAATAATATTGCATGTTCGGTGCCTACCACCTCTTCATCTCAGTGTTCATATGTGGAACTGCTGTGACCATTGAGAAGTTTCTTCGGTGGGAATTTGCTTCCCTCTATTAAATCCATGGTTCCATGTCCTGTAGTCATGAATGAAAGAGAACAGATGCCACCACAGAGTCTCACCTTATAGGGGGAGATGAGCAGCATAAAACTTTAATAAATAAAAATGAAGTCCAACTTATGCATGGAACGGAAGACCCACAATTGGTAAATTGGTAAAACTGGACCATGATTACAGAGACCTTTCAGTGAGAGAAAATCTACGTCGAGGTTAAAAGAAGAAACTTATTAAAATAAGTGAAGTGTTAATAGGGCATGTTAATAGGGCTTTTCTTCTCTCAAAAAAAGGCAGAAGGGCTCTAAAAGAAGTATATGAACGCTTGAACAGATACCTGGAATACTTTGAAGACAATAAGTATTTTACAAGGTAGTTGTTTCTCTATTTTTCCCATTTTCTGTGTATGGTTTTTTTCTGGGTTGTATCTATTTAAAAGTTCAAGGTGACCTTAGACAATTTGGTCAGGAATCTCCTTCTACAAATAGAAGATGGCAATAATAATAATTTATAATAACTGGCCTAAAGTTTGGGTGTATAGTGGCAGGAGGTAATTTAACTGGAGCCATATTTAAATCTATTTTTAATCCTTGGATGGGTTCAGGACTATATGATGCAGAACTGTGAAGTCATTGGCTTGCTTGAGGTTGTTGCAAAGTAGAACTGCCTGCCCTTTCCCAAGTCTAGATTTTTATCGCAGTCTAGACCACAGTTCCTCATCAGCTGATTTATTTTGACATCTGATTTATAACAAGAACCGTCCAGAAAAAAGTTAGCATAAGATTTATATTGAAACAGTCATAATTTTATAACCAAGAAGAGAAGATCGCGCTGACTTGATGACTGTTTTATCCCAACCATCAAGTTGATTTAAGTTATTGTGTTATTTTTTGGATCCCTTAAACCAATGGTGAATTACTGCCAACTGAAATTTCTCCAAACACTACAGGGTTTCATGTTTCTTGTTAAACTTCATAGTTTTTTAAAACCCCAATAGCTTATAATTCCTCTCTTGCCTCTTGCATGTAAGTTCAACTATTGCAAATTATTTAAAGCACTTTTTGTGGGCTGGCTGGCACTTGTCAAACATTCTCCAAAAAAGACACCCGAACCCAGAAGTAATCAGGTGTATCTGCAAATCTGATCTCTTCAGATAAACAGAGTTAGAAAATTCCAGTGCATAATTTCCAATTTAGTTTACCCAGTGCACACCCACTGAATCCCTGTAGCTAAATCAGTTCAGAGGAAGCACATTGCTTTGTTTAGTTAGCAAAATTTGCTTGAATGTCTGTTTATTAAACATTTGCAAACATCAAGAGATTAACTGATAAAATGGGATAAAAATAAAGGCAAAAGCAGAAAGAGATCAACAAAGCGTTGAAGGCAAGACCTTAATAACAACCTACACCAAAGTTTCTCAACCTCAGCTACTTTAAGATGTGTGGACTTCAACTCCCAGAATTCCCTAGCCAACTAGGGAATTGGGCTTCAATTCCCAAAATTCCCTAGCCAACGAAGGAATTCTGGGAATTGAAGCCCACACATCTTAAAAGTAGTTGAGGTTGAGAAAAACTGGTATATATTACCAATATATTGAAGAATTTCCCAGAACCATTTGTTGGAAGAAATGTCCATTTGGGTTCAGTTCCAAGTGGGAGGAAAGACACTGAAAAAATAGAAGCTGATTGGAAAGATGGCTTAATGGTAGACAGGACCACATTGAGGTCCTGGGCAAAAAGAGCACATGGACGAAAGAGGGAGAGAGATTTATATCCTCTGTTGGGCTTTGAACTTGTTTCCTGTTCTTGTGGCAAGAAATGCATCCTGATTGGTTGTCAGACTCCCATGGGACCATGCAGGGGTAACTTTGTAGGTTGTCTTGAGTCCCAAGCTCGGTTGAATCTTGCTGGTGATGTAATCTTCCCAGGTGCCATGTGTGAGATGGGTAGAGGGCTAATCCTATTATGTCCTGAAGGCCATGTCTTAATCCCATCACCCTGGAGCTGAAGGGGGGGAGGCAGGGAGCTGGAGTAAGCTGCTTTGTCTTGAAAAACATGTTTCTCCTTTTCTCATCCAGGGAAATATAATATTTTGCCTTTTTAATATTTCCTAGAATATTTCATTCTAGGAGAGGGGTGGTTGCTGACTTTCTACACACTGGAAATAAATAACTTGCACAGACATTTCCAAAGGGAAATTGCTTATTGTCTGCTTGTTTCAGCTTTACCTTTATGTATATAACAGCGATAGTGTAGAGAGGAAAAGTAGGACATCAGGTGATTCCCTCCTCTAATCTGCAGTAGGAAAGAACCAAAATGATGTAGCCAATATACAGTGGGAGACATTGCTCCTATTATTGTACCTGAAAGATTAATATTTTGGGAGGTGAATACTACAAGCTAAAAGACGTGAGTTTAAAAGTACAACTAGATGCAAGTGCCAACTTCTCATCCTCACAAGATATAAGCCTTTCTGTAACAGATTCCTCAAAATGAAAAAGGATCTATTTGGTCTATCGTGCTTTTATTCAAAGGCAGAAAATTTAGCGAGCTACAACTTTACCAGATGCATGGAGTGACTAAAGGCAGAGGTGGTCTTCAGCAGGTTCTGACCAGTTCTGGAGAACCAGTAGTGGAAGTTTTGAGTAGTTCAGAGAACGCGGCAAATCCCACCACTGACTGGCCCCACCCCCATCTATGCTCCGCCTCCCATTGAGTCCCAGCAGATCGGCTGGGTCTTTAGTTGCCCTGCACAGGAGAACGGAGCTGGAAAGCAGGTTATTAGGGTGGGGAGGGAAGGGGAGTTTGCAGTAACCTTCCCCTGGAGTCGGGTGGGAATTGAGATTTTATAGTATCCTTTCCCTGCCACGCCCACCAAGCCACACCCAAAGAACCGGTAATAATTTTTTTTTGAATCCCACAACTGACTAAAGGTTTGGCAAAACTCAGGTAGGATTTAAATTGGCATCTAGGAGGAGGAAATGGAAGGGGAAAGGAAGGTTCTTTATGGAGCTTATGATTATCTAATCAATTAATTTGCTGGGACTTCTAAGGCAGCGTGAAACTTTTTGATGTTTGGCAATTTCTGTCAATATAGTCGTCTTTGTTTCAAAATCGTCATTTTGAGGAGAATGGAATGCTGTGATATGGCTTTATTCTTGTTTTGATTCACAATGGTGAATTGGTGTCCAATTCACAAAAATTGTCCTGCTTATCTTATGTGGAATTCAGAGGAGCATTTCAAGATCAATTATATAAAATGATGGTTAGTGGAAGAATATGTAAAGGCCTCTCTAGTCTATCTTCAGCATTGTTTGGAACCTGGGATGGTGATATGGGGGCAAAGTAGACATCTGTTTTTGTTTTTGTTTCTACAGGGCAGGGATTCCATGTTAGCGTCCTGGTCTTATTTCTTGTTGCTTTACAAGAACTTGCTTCAGGTTGGGTGACTGTATGAATCAACTCTCCTTTCTCCCAGCTGTTGCTGAAAGTCAGCCTCTTCAGCTTGATGAGGGAAGCTGTGCTCGCTTAAAAAAAAAGATGAGTTGCAGCAATTGTGAAGTGAATGTGGTAGCCATTAAGCAAACTTATTGTTCACCACGGGGTGCTTTTTGCCAGAAACCAAAACTTTTTTCCAGGAAAAAAAAATTATGGAAATCATGGTCATGTGACTGTAAATTTGGGCCAGTTGCTGAGTGCACAAAATGCTATCATGTGAAAGCACAAGGGAAGAGGGAGAATGAATGTCAGAACTTCAAATCAGGGTCATATGTAGCTTTATTGGAATCTGTTGTAATTTCAAGCAGTCACTAAGCGACTTGCTGTAAGTTGAGAACTGGCGGTATTGAAAAACTGCTGCTTATGGATTTGAGCCATAAAGTGCCCCTTTTTGGCTTAACATTGCACACTCTTTCCTCAAACAAAAGATCTTGCTTTTTTTTTTTCTTCACTAGGGGATATGTGTTGGACTAAAAGAAGGAGGTTTTCTCGTGTTTTGTTTGCATGGACACGAAGATGTCAGTTGGCAATATCCAAAGACCAATTGGAGGTCTTTGTTTATTACTACTTCTAGTGTTTCTGTTGTGTGGAGAACTTTGGTGCATTAAAAAATTAAATATACACACAGTCTTCCTTTAATTTGGACATTGTCCACCAAAAATATATATAGTCTGAATAAATGGGTTTGGTAAAGGAAATGTGCAGCTTAGTGCTTCGGTGTGGCTGTTTTTAGCAATACGCTTATGTGCTAAAGTGGAGTTTGTTTACTTTTTAACTATATTGTTTGCCTTTCTGGTGTGTGTGTATGTGTGTTTGTGCATGTGTTTGTCATTCATTCATTCATTCATTCATTCACAGGCAGACCTTAAAATATGACTGCTATGAAGCCTGCCCATTATGGTCATTGGGTGAAGCATCTTACCTAACAACCGTCCATCCTTGCTCACTCCACTGAACTGTTAAATGAATGGGTCGGTAAGTGGAGCGTGGGATGCCTCAGGGGTAGGAGAAGCCATTGGAGGCCTACCATGATTCCAGGCTCACCTGCCCTGGTCCTCCTAGGGCCTTCCCCACCCGTGAGATGCCCCAGGCCCCACAGGACTTTTCCTATTCTCATTTGCTTTCCCCCCCCCCCCCCCCNCCCCCCCCCCCCCCAAGTCCTTTGGCCTGATTCCCAGCCTACCAAACCAATCCTACTCCTCCTCTTTTATCTTTTGAGGAGCTCCAAGGCCAGAGCCCTGGAATGACTTACTGTTTTGTATAGCTGCTTGGCCACCATTATGTCCTCTAGCCACAAAATGATGGCTGTGTTGGGATCACAGCAGTGCATCCCAGGGACAAACACTGCTTCATTTTACTGTTTTAACAAGGCCTGCAGAGAGCTGCAGAAAACTTCCGGTTGCAAGGCTTCAGCGGTGGCAGGAATCCGCAATCGTGCGCGGTTCCTGCTGCGCTCGCTGCCGAGGTGCCCCCGACCCAGCTGGATTTGGAGGCTATGGTTACCCCGTAGAGGTAACCAAAGACAGGGGAGATCCGGGCAGGGGTCTGGGGGA